>JAZGTK010004688.1:9738-23950 GCA_036877625.1 Ambastaia sidthimunki
GTCATATAAGAGACATCCTGCATGTTGCATAGCTTAATGGAACATGGGGAACATTGCTCTCCCGGCGCTGCAGTGATAGCTGCCCACTGCTCCGTGTGTTCGCTGCTCCGTGTGTTCGCGCTCGTTTGTGTGTTCGCGCTCGTTTGTGTGTTCGCGCTCGTTTGTGTGTTCGCGCTCGTTTGTGTGTTCGCGCTCGTTTGTGTGTTCGCGCTCGTTTGTGTGTTCGCGCTCGTTTGTGTGTTCGTGACTTGCAGTGTGTGCTCACTCCTTACGAAGGATGGGTTAAATGCAGAGGTCACATTTCGGTTATGGTAACCATAACTGACAAAAACATGTTACTTTAAAACATGCTCCATATCAGTAATGATTTATTTAATAGTTCTTTGTAATTTATGTAATCATTTTATGTAATCTTCAAAAAAATAAATGCTAAATGGATTTGTGACATCACTAGGTAGGTTTTTCATTTGATCTACCCCAGAGCAAGATTACACCTACTTTTACATCATTGTACCCTTATGATTGTGATAGCACTAATATGCCAGTGAAGCGCTGTGCTGTTCCTCGCTGTGAATGTTGAGCGTCTTTGCAAATCTATTGGCTAAGACATTAACCAATCATGATGATTACACCTTAAGCTTCTTAAAAAAGAACAGCCAAATCTTTTATTTACAGGACTAAAACAGTGGAAATGGGCATGAATGACAAAACTACACTAATGAATTATAATAGTCATATTATAATTTTACCATAGAGAACAAAAAATATAAAAATAAATGTTCACATTGTTGACCTATTAAATATTAGCGCTATTGGAATCCTGCATGACCAAACAAATGAGAGGACCAGACCTAACGTAAATTTTACAAACTTACAAAATTTTACATGTTAGTTGTTTTTGTAAAGAACAAGGGATTTCAATAATTGTTCTTTTGGGAACAACAGTCTGTGTCCTTTTTGTGGAAAGTTTGTCATTTTATTACATTTCATTGCTTTCATGCTATTTCCAGTCATTGCAAAATATTAAGATGAAATGAGAAATATGAAATGTGGCCTTGTGCATATAAACAGTGTGCATGCAGGTGAGTGCTGGTGAACATTGTTTGCTTAATGTTGTTAGATCACCGGTTTCTGTGTGACTGGCTAATGTTTGTCTGTGGGGTTGCCAGGTAACATCGATACTGAGCGTGTGAATGGCAGGTGAAACATGTGATGGGTGTGGTTGAATTACAGCACAGAGGAAATGAGATCCCATGAAAGTTGTAATATGCATCTGTGGCATTGCAGGGGAAACCCAGCAAACCTTGGTGTACAGTCTTTCAAAGTCTTTTAAAAGCTTAGTTTAATCATAATTTAACTAATAGATTGTATCTTTTCATTTGGAAAATGTTATATAACATTAACAATGCCCAAAACTAACAAGAATTAATATTTTGTCTGAGTATGTGTGTCCTAGCTAGGGCCAGGCAAAGGCTGACACAGGTGGGCCAGGAGGGCTCTGTAGCGCCCCCGGTACGGGGCAAAAAAAAGATGTGCCTGTGCGAAACTTGGTACATGTAACGGTCGTGTTAACCTGAACAACTTTTGCACTTGCCTCCATTAGTTCCGTACAACAGGAAGTCAGCCAAAATGGATTTTTGTAAAGCACATTCTGTGAATTTTTAAAAACTCCTCTTGGGGATTTCATGTGATTGTCACCAAATTTGGTGAGCATCATGCAAGACATTAAAGATGTTAAATTAAGAAGGGATTTTTGATATCTGTGTTGCCATGGCGTGTAAAATTAATGGTAAAAAAACGAAAACAGGAAGTGGCTCATATCTGCTACATGCAACATTCATCAAACTCTGGAAATATGTTTGGTGTTGTGGGTTGATCACAATTATGTGGCTATTGTGAGTCACAGTTATAGCGCCACTGGCAACAGTAAGTGTGTTGCAAAAGACTTAAAACAGTCTTTAAAATAGTCCTCAATTTTCAGAATTACATGCATGTGACAACTATGCATTGTTTTCTGAAAAGAATCAGGTTACAATGGTGTCTTAGTTCTTGGGTCATTGCTGCTTGTAGCTATTTTTTGTGTTCTGATAGCACTTTGTGTGACAAAATGTTTGGTAAATCAGCTGATATTTCAGATTTTTTTTCTTCCTTTGTGTAAGCAGTGCTGATTTCACAGGTTGTGACCTTTCAAACCTGTCAGTGTGGTTTTTGTAGTTAGTGATTTTCAGATAGAAATGGTGTAAAACACGAGGGTTTTTTGCTTCATCAGCATTTATGGCAGATCACATTGTCTGTGATTTGTCAACATGGCTTATTGTTGAAATGCCTTCATTTTGAACAAAGGTGTATATAAAATCATCCTGGCAGTGAATTGTTAGCAAATAATTTATTTTGATTAGCAAATGTGCTGTGTAAGTTATACATATGCTGTGTAAGTGTATTTCTACAATGTTTCATTTATGGAAAGGTTTTTACTGTAAAAAGTTAGTGGCATCAACACCAATAGGTATCATTTCAGCCAGCAAAACAAAAACTGACTTTCCCCTAAATAATTACCCCTTTTTTAATTAGTGACTTAAAGGGTTACAATAAGTTTTTTTTTATGGTTTAAATAACAGAATAAACTCTTTCTGTTTTCACAGTGGAACCTGGTATGTGACTCAGCCTGGATAGTTCATATTGCCAAGTTCTCCCTACTGGTGGGCTCCATCTTTGGATACTTAGTGTTGGGAGTTCTGGCAGACTGGTGAGTACTGTATGTCTCAACGTCTCTCATTCTTCTTGATTGATTCAAAAGAAAGTTGCATGGAGCTTCATGTATTAAATTGAGGAACAATTCATTAGTCTAATGCACCTCAGAGTAAAGATAAGTGCTGATGTACTGGTGCATTGCAAGCCAGATCAGGGTTGCAGGTTTTTTCTAACTGTGTCATGGACAGCATGGGAAAACAAGGCTATAATATAATTCAACAGACCCATTATGCATGGTTGGATAATAAAATAAATAGACATATTTCAAGTGGAGACTAAAAACCAAAATTGTTTACAGTTTAAGCCTTTGTTGTATGTTATATTTCGAGGGCTAAGAGCCAAAAGGGCGTAAGTGACATTTCACCAACTTTACAGGAGAGCCTAAACAAAAAATAACTTTAGTTTGCTCTTACTTTCTGTACTGATTTCACCTATTTAAAGCACATTTATTGACACAGACGGATGACACAATACTTAATGAATAATAATAATATCTTTTAGTGAAAAAAATATTTTTTCTATTTTTTTTTTTAAATTTCAAAAATAGTCACATACGCCTTTTTGGCGCCAAAGTCATTTTTACGCAATAAAAATCATTAAACAATATTTATATTCGATTATTTATTTCAATGCTATTTATTTTTTAGTTATACCATCGACAGAATAGACAAAGCAATTACAATGATACAATACAATGAACATCGATGATAATTTAAGAATTCATTTAATTTTTAAACATTTCATTTAAATGATCATTTAAATACATGAAAATTATTGTTAAAATCTGATTCCATACTATCAGTGGACTAGGCAACAATAGGAATTCATGTTTTCAAGTATTTGGAGTATGCGCAACAATATTCATGAATTAATGACTGACTAAACTGATCATGACAAAAAAAAACAAATATTAAAAACTGAATGTAATCTACATTACTAGTTTAATTGCTATTATGCATTACATCTCAGTTTGATTCAGACTAGCCAGCTAAAGGCTAACTTTACTGAAAAATGTTACTGTTAAAACTTCTCTTCAGTCTGACTCACGGCATTTTCTATAATACATAAACAAACATGTAAACTGTTTCTGTAATGATCTACAGATTCCCCCCTTCACCTGTCTTATAACTAAACCAACATGCTTAAAATAGGCTACTAGTTTAGTAGGCTAGTTTGGCAATTAGCTTCTGCTCGCTAAAGGCTGAAGGATAACTTCACTGAAACAATGTGGAGTTCAAACTTAAGGGCCTTTTGGCATAAAGGCAAAAGGGCGTAAATGCACTTATGCCCTTCTGGCTGTAACTGCTTCGGTATGTTCACAGTTAAGATCTTTGGTTTTTGTTTAATAACTCTAAATGTATTAATATTTTACTTGTATAATTTTGTCAGTAGAAAGAGCTCATAAAGAGCTTTCAGGTGATGTTATATATATAAAACTCAGTTTTGACCAAAATGTCACTTACGCCCTTTTGGCTCTCAGCCCTTGATTTGTTCTACTGACCCTTTCATAAAATGTCCTCTGTCTTTTCAAACATTCAGGTTTGGCCGTCACCCGGTCCTGATCGTGTCCGTCTTCTTCATGCTGGTGTTCGGCATGATGGTGGCGTTCTCCGTGAACGTCCCGATGTTCAGCACTCTGCGCTTCTTCGAGGGTTTTTGCTTAGCGGGGATCACTCTGTCTCTCTATGCCCTGAGTGAGTACTCGCTGTTACTCAGATGCTGGCATGAGCTGTATCCTGCAGGCCACAGAATACAGCTGTGGAAAACACAGCAGAAGATTTTGTTTACTCAAACTTAAGAGCACCCGTTAGGATGCCATTACTTGAAACTACTGAATTGTGTATTTAAATTAATGTAAATTCATTGAGCTGGTATGTTGCTAGAATAAAAAAAGGATGATTTGCTTCACAGTACAGCACAGTACACATGACATAAGTACTCATGTTAAAACACTGTATAATTAGTGATATAAAGTATAACTGGTATATACATCAATATCTAATTCACTTCACTGAGTTTTTAGCTCTTTGTCTTTCTGCTGTGTCCACAAGAAATACAATTGGCATAAGTAGTTTCCCTCATAATATAGATCATGTTTTGGAATAGACAACTAAGGTCAGGCTGATGTGTACAAAACATTGAGTTAATGGATGGAAAAGTGAAGCATTTCAGTCTCACTCTGGGAAAGTTACCCTCAGGTTTTGTATGTTTTAAATACTTGCTTGATTGTTTTCGGTCCTGGTTGCATTTCTGCATGTCATCAGAAAATCCCCAGTGGTCTACAGACATGGCAGATGTTTGGTTGTTGTTTTGTTGTTGTCGTGCTGGACTGTGATTGATCCTGATGAGTGAGTGAGAACTTCATTGAACTTCACTAGGGATTTTTAAATCACTCAATGATTTACTCATCCAGAAAACTCTGAGGAAAATCAGTTCACTTGGCAGCCATTTGCCGCACCTCCAGTCATACAAGACCAGTCTGCTTGAATGAAAGAAGACATTTTTTTTAAATCACTTGCCAAGGTCACAATAAAACAACATATTTCTGACCAACAATTAAACCTGACATCAACTGTACCATTAATTGTATTCTTTAAGCTCAAATTGTGCTAATAAAACCCTTTGGTCTCCACCTCTGTAAGTATGGTTTATTTTTTTACAGTATTTGCTATTGACTGTTCAAATGCGGAGTGTTGGGCAGTGTAGAGTAACACGTACTGTTTGTAGTTCTTCCAATCAAAAGTGCAGATGAATTTGTTTACAGACAGTATCCTCTGTTCTGTTATAACTGGAGGCAAAAAGGCTACAAACCTAGTAATGGATGCACTACATGTTCTGTTTGACTGGTGCTTGCAAAGTTGGCTCCAATTGATTTTCTTGGTCATCTGCATTTTCTACATCTGGCTTGGGCTCAAACTGATGTGGTAAAACTGACGACATTACTAACTGTCTTATAATGGCTTTGGAAGTTCGCAAATATGGTAAGGGGCGTAACATTTCTGCCACACACTTGAGATATTCGGCCAATCACAACGCACTGTGTAGATGACTAATTGGAGTGCACTACGCTTTTTGAAAGGATGGGCTTTGTACAAATCCATGCGTTTAGATGGGCGGGGCATAGAAGAGCTTCAGTACTGTACAGTATGTGAATTTTGTTTTCTTTTTTTTTTTTTTTTTACTTGAAGGAATAGTTCACCCAGATTCACGGTTACACACACAATCATATAATCACCCCCATGCCAAAACTGTATTACAATCTGTGTGATATCAAATGATAAAGGATTTTTGGCTGGTATTCCTTTATTTAGGCTATAGTCTGATTTGCAGCTGTTTTCAGAGAGATTAGCAGAATCAAATGTCTTTTGGATAAAGATTTTCCGGTCTGAATGTCACAAAGGCTAGTTGTGGTCTAACAGCCCTGTAGACTGTAGCACTGCCCTTTCAGTTATTTACAGTTAGCCTTATGGATTAGCCATAAAGCAACAGTGACCTTCAACATGCTTAACAGTGAAGGCATTTTCTAATGGGTGATAATTCTGTTCCTTTGCCGGCATGGCAATGGCTCTGCTGGTAATAGGCACTGCGACCGATGCCCTGTGATTGCCTGATGGGCCCCTAAAAGCATCACCGCATGCTGTAATTGCCTTACGGTGTGTTGGGGCCCTCTGTGTCCTTGTCATATTAATTGACTTTACCTCGTCTACCCTGAAAAGCCTCCACACTCTCAAAAATAGACCTGTCCTGCACTATTGGTGAGCATAAGACACTCAGGGTTACACAAATACACTGTCTTGTTCTTTTGGTAATCAAATGCTGTAAGAACAAGGTACAAACACTCCACCATCCCTATAGCACTACACATGATTTAGAAGCTGGATCTTCTTTCTGTTTACAGACGTTTACATAACCACACAAAGTTAAATTAAGTCAAACTGACTTAAAATTAGATTTCTCGCAAAATCTGATCCAACAGCTCAAATCTAAATCATCATTAGTTTTGCAACAGAAAACTATGAACAGTAATCCCAGTGAATCATAAAACGGTCAGTTTTGTATCACAAAGCAGATTGTTTCACAATAGTAATGCATGTTTCAGATGAGAGGTGTTTCCTCACTGTCTGGATGAGTTGAGGAGAGAACAGCTTGTGTGTCAAAGATTTAGCGCGATCACTCTGCACTGTTAGCAGAACATGTGCTCTCTGGATCAGAAGATGAGAACAGACACTCCAAAGGAAAAGCAGAATTCAGCAACATTTTTTTTTATTTCTGTGTTGCTGAATCATGCACAACCTTCAAGCCAGTGCGTTTCGCAAGAGCTAGTGTGACTGCTGACTCAGTGTATACAGGCTTAAGAAATCTGTTATCTGAAGGACTGTGAGCTACTTTACGAAACCAAGAGAATGAAAGTATTTTATGGCCTTGTCTGTCCACTGGTATCACTTTGAACTTTATTATTTTTTTTAAATTTTTTATTTTTTTTTTAAGTTTCCTAAAGCACTATGCAATGTATTAACAACACATTATTTGTGGCATGTAAAAAATCCTACAAAATCTGCTTCAAAATGACCTTATCTAACTAATTATCTGTTTCATAACATGATTCCAGTATAGGATACATGCATGAACATAACAGAGAAAACATACCATTCTTATTTGGCATCTGTTCTCTACATTATTCATTATACAGCTATTCGATACAGTACCCTAGTGCACACGAGTGACATCATATTTTCATTTTAATATTTTAATAATACAAGTGAGAAACGCTTGCTCTACAGCAGCCAAGATACAGCTTATTAACAATGCATTGTTAATGCAAACTATATTGATGTTATTAAAGGCAATGGCTACAAGTAATAATGAAAGCGATTTCATACCACAGGAATCTTTTTTTTTTAATGTCATAAGCAAAATATAAATAAAAGCAAACCCGGTTACAGATATTTAGAGATGATCAACTAAGGAAATAATGTTTCACACATTAAAACATTAGACATACAACCCAAAGGTACAACCAATAAATGAGACATGACAGAAAGAGACAGCCCTTGTATGTTGCTTGCAAAAAAGTTGATTTTAGGTCTGTACAATATTGGGGAAAAAATGTTATGCAGTAAGAATGTTATACAATCATTTAAACAACAAACATGTTTCTCATTCTTTCTGGCAAAAGAAAGCAGCACTACAACTTCTGGAAGCCGTGTTGTCCTGTTGCATTACATAATAGCAGATCTGAAGTTGCTGCACGTACATTAGTCTGACTCGTCTTCTGATTAATTTGCTAGAGGAGCATAAAGACTTGTGGATTGTCTTGTATACACTCATGCACATACACAAAAAACTAAGATTAAAAAATTATAAATTGATTCAGTTAATGCAAACCATTGATATGTGCATATTGTGATATGCACATTTACAATTTTTTGAAATATCTTGCAGCCCTATTGTCAGCTGTGAATGGATGCTTTTACCTGCATGATGTGGATCCAGCAGCGGTGAACTGCTTCATCAAACACACAAGCTGTTTCTAGAAATTCAAGTTAATGAGAAATTAGTTGTTTAGGAGGTTCATCACCAAAGCACTTGATCATTTATTTTTTTTATCCTTGTACCTTTAAAGTGAGATATCTTCGGACGGGTTGTGTCCAGACATGCTGTGATATGTACTGTATGCTGTATCTCAAACCGCAGTACAGTGGATATGTTGTCAGGATCACAAAATGTTTTCATAGAATAGATAAACTGCACCTTGTCTCCGGTTTTGACACACAACATATTAATAATCTGCTCTTTCTGTGTGAACTACTCCCACACATTTTAAACATTATCGGAAGCTATCAAATCTGGTAATTCTTTACTAATCAGCTGCCGACTGTTATTTGGACTAAATTTCTCTCAGCCTTGAAAACTTTGTCTAATCAGTGAGCAGATGTATTTAAATTTTGCTTTGTGTGCAGTTGATCACGTCTATACTCTGAGATTCATAGCGCAGTACTTTTGATCAGGGGCGGTGCAGCCCTGAATGTTTTTTACTAAAGCCAGCAATGTTTTATTAGTATCCCTTATTATCATTTCAAAGTTTTATCGCACATTTTATCGCCGCATATCTGCTCCCGTCTCGTCAACAGCACTGTCCACTAATGCTAGTAGAACTGACCAACATGTAAACTGGCCAGCCATCAATAAGAAGTTATTTAAGAAGTTATATGATCCAGCCAATGACATGAGATTTTTTTGGAGACTGGCGGTTTGTTTGTGATTGCTCGAGTAGATCAATTCATATAAAAAAATTTAAATGGACATTATAAAATTTAAGAAAAGAGAATTATATTGCCCTCAGCCATGACTTCAGCAGTAAGATGCAGCTGCTTCAGGTTTCTGTAACTGTATAATTTATTGGTTGCATTGTAATTGTAAATGGTTGCAAGAGGGCAACAATTTATAAACAAAGTTAATATTAAATGACTTGCCTTGTAGAGCCAACAATGTCTGTTTTGCTCTTCACCAACAAAAATAGTTCCGATGTCTATACAAAGCCAATGATGTGTGTCTATGCAACAACGCATAGCAATGTTTCGTTACTGAATGAATTTTAGTTTTTAAACGAATCAATAAGTCAATGATTCAGCCGTAAAAAGAAAATTCAATGCAAATGACAGAAATACACAGAAGTGGGCACCCATTAAATGAATGAAGATGTTAGACTACAGAAATGGCAGGTGTGGATGGAGAAAAGGAAGAAAAAATTGGTGTAGCCAGAAAAGGAGAGCAGTCAGCACAATTAAAACAGAGAAGGGAAACATGCTGTCTCATGTCCTAGCTTTGCTTTTATCTCATCTTTTTCTCTGCTTTTCTTCTCGTCATAACATGAGATAGTGTAAGACAGCGACAGCATGACGCACAGACTTTAGTAAGGTAAGGGTATTTGCAGTGCTACACTGAATAACTTGCCTTTGTGTTTATTGTAATGCACAGAGAGGTAGACGTCTGTGGTATATCTTAGAGTAAGTGTATGTCACTGCAGTGCTTTTTAATAACATGCTTTTTTTTGTCAATGAATATCTGTAGGCAGCTTTCTAATTTGTCAAAAAATAACAGCTTGGTGACATTGAGTTTTTATTTTAATTTGCACCATGGGAAGATTTATCTCTTTCAAAAAATAATGCCACTTAGCCAGTGTAACTTAATTATGTTTTATTTAAATTGTATTCTGTGTATTGGTTAACCACAGTCACTATGGGATTAAATTAGCAAGGACAGATGCTTAGTGATATCATGTTTTTGAGGTCATCCAAATATCAGGGCTATTTTATTTACAATATATGAACCCTAGGTAAGCATTTCATCACACTCTGTTGGGCAATTTCATAAAAAAGTGATGCTTTAAAATAATGTATTGCTCTTTTACATTTAACAGCTTCATCCAGCCTGTATATCAAAACCATGCTACAGACCTTTCATTGCCTTCAGTGTTTGTTGTTATTTAACTCATCCCATGATATATTCTAAATTAGTATTGGCTTAAATGTTATATATATACAACATGTTTTGCTTACACATGTGTGTGCGTGTGTGCGTGTGCGTGTGCGTGCGCAGATATAGATACATCCTACGGATGCGCTGGGACACATAATGTTCCTGGTTTCCTCGGGTGTTTCGGGTCTTTCAACATCATACACCCTCAACCAGGTGACACGGCCGGGGGTGATCAAGCCCTGATCTGTGTCCCAGCAGCATTTGGCCACGGAACAGTCCTTTTTTATTCAGATCCATCATAAGGCCTTTTCTGCAGCCCCTGTCACAAGTCTTATGGCTGATCTTCTCTGGGGCCCACTTAACCCTCAATGCAAGTGTTCTGCAGAGAGAGCGGCCAGCAAATCCTCTGCATCCCACCTCTACAGGGTAACATCAAGCTCTTAAACTCCTTTCTCGGCACAGATCAATCAAACCTCTGTACTTGGCGCTTTTCCTTTCGAATGCTTCCATTCGATCTTCCCATGGCACAGGCAGTTCTATCAAAACAAGCTGTTTTGAAACTTTAGACAGAATGACGATATCGGGTCGCAAGGATGTTACTACTATGTGTGCTGGGAATTTTAGTTGCTTCTCCAAGTCTACCAGAAGCTGCCAGTCTCGTGCTGTATGAAGGAGGCCTGTTGGAGTTGTATGTTGTATAGTTGGCCGTTCTCCTTCCTTCACAAACTGTATGTCCTTTCTCGCTCTGTGATGGTGCTTACTGCTCAAAATGGCTAAGGAGACACTCTCTGCCACTGCCTTTAGAACCTGGTCATGCCGCCAACGGTAGCGGCCATTCCCAAGAGCCTTAGAGCAGCTTAGAATATACTCTAGAAACCCTCTCCCATTGCAAAAAAAGAGCAAAAAGGTATGTCTGCTTTGCCCCAGAGCTGGAGGTTGCTGGGCTCAGTAAGACTTCATAAATGGCTTGGATTAGGAATTTAATGCGCTGTGGATGTCAGACCATGTTGCCCTTTATTCTATTGCTCCTTCCCATCTCAGCCATGCCCCTTGTTGCCTCATGCCTGCCACCTTGCTGATACGATTTTCCTTCAAATTGCCCTCACCTCCTCCTGCACCAGCTTTCACCTTTCCTTGCCCTGTGCTCAGCTGTAAATCAGCGTTGGGAAGCTGCCAATCCCTGCTTTTCCACACGCGACTGCTCCCACCAGTGCCTTGTGCCTTAGCCTGCCTGTACGGACCTTAATGCCAGCTGCTGAAAATTTGGGATCACTGGAGTCTCTGTACTGCATTGCTTCTTTTGTGCGGGACACCATAAATTCCTCTGTGATGCTACTAAAAGGGAGCTGCAAGGTATTTTTCTCCCCATACAGAGCTGTCATGCTGGACTGCGTGGTAGACCGAGTCATCTACAGAGGTAGCTGTTAACTTTCCTCTCCATCAGCTCGACTGATGTAATCGGCACTTCATATACCAGCAGGGGCCATAGAATTCATGGCAAAATGGCATGCTGGTATATCCAGCATTTTTCCAGGCAGGCCAGATTTATCACTTTTATTGAGCCATGTCTCAAGCTCACTCACTCATGAATGGATAGCATCTGTATCTTGGAGGCTGTTGTCAAAGAGCTTCCAGAGACTCTTCACTGGCTTCTCGCTGATAGATGGAATTAAGGTGCCCTCCAGCGCAAAGCAGAATTTATCTGTGATTTTTACCTTTCTTAAGGACAAGCGATTTGCTTGATCTTGATTTTGCAGGCTTAAAATGCATTCTTGCCCATTTAATCAAACCTTGGAGAATCCATCGGCTGCCTGGGACCGATGACATGGAAACTGTGAGGTCTTCCATGTAGGCCCATATCGGTGGTTGACGCACTCCAGATTTAGACCTGATTTAGGGCCTTCGCACTTGACCTTGACTGCTTTGACAACCATGTTCTTGGCAAGTGCAAAAAGGATAACATAAATTGTACATCCAGTTATAATACCCTTCTCCAGGCGATGCCAACTTGATGTTACAGACCCTGATGTGACTCAAGCTGAAGTTCTAGTAGTTATAGAAGATATAGTAGTCCAGGATGAGGTCTGTGACCTTTCTGGGTACATGGTGCCGGTTTAGAGCAACCTCTACTAGCTTGTGTGGTATGGACCCATATGCATTGGCCAAGTCTAGTCACAGCACAGTCAGGTCTCCTTTGTTCTCCCATGCCTCTCTGATCAGCTGGGTGATTACTCCAGTGTGCTCTAAGCAGCCAGGCATCCCGGGAGTTCCTCCTTTCTGTACTGATGTATGAATGTAATCATTCTTGAACAAAAAGTCTGTCATTCGCCTAGATAGTAAACTAAAGAAGATTTTGCCGTCAACACTCCTAAATTGCTCAATGTCTCTGGAGTTCTCTTTCGTAGTTATCCATACGCCTTCAGCATACAGTATCTCCACTGGCTTGCTATAATCCCCCTGCGCCATATTGCTCGCAAGAAATTCCAGAGTAACCGCAGTAGTTATGGGCAGTGCTTATAGACTTTATAGGGCACTCCACTTGGTCCTGGGGCAGAACTGGTTCTTGCTGCCCTCACTACCTCCTGAACTTCTTTCCAGCTCGGCTCCCTCATGTTAAACTCAACTTTTGGGGCTGGCGGATTGAGGAGGGCTTTTGTTGTTCCAGGTCCAGATTCCTATAGGGGTCATGCAAGGTGTCATAAAGGAAATGTCCTACTTCCTCTTTGGAGCATGAGGTGTCCACTGCGCTTGCTTCCAAGCAACTCTTTTGTAAAGCCGAAGGGATTAGCAGTAAATTTCACCTGCTTCCTAGCTCCCTCCCTTCCCCTTCTCCTGTGCCACTCTGTTCTTTGTAGGGTCAGCAGCTTCTTCCTAATGATGTTACGTAGCTCGATAAGTGGGGACTTCTCCTCTTCAGCAGTTTTGTATTGCTTTTTAAGAGTGCGAATTTCCTGCCAAAGTTGGTGAATTCTTTCTGCTGTCCGGTTCTTGATGTATGGATGTTTTCATCATCTTCTCCGAACCGCTCTGGTCCATAACTCATGATGACTGTAGTCATGGCTTGAAGACGACTGTTGGCATTACCCTTCCACGTGTTTGATATTATTCGGGTAACATCATCTTCAGACTGTTTCCAATCCCTCATCTTGCTTGCTGCAGGCCATTTCACTCGTGCTTGATGGTCTACTTTGCCTGGGCTTTGGGCTTCTAGTGCTTGGAGGTCCTGGGCACTGTGGGGTGATTCCGGGCTGGGCTCTTCCTGCGTCTCACCAGGGTCAGACCCTGTGCATAGCACTATTGGCTCCTTTTCCAGGCATTTCATTCTGGTTTGATGTATCTTTAGACCACGTGGATTCTTACAGATGTACCACTGCTACATCTCAAACTTGTAATCTAAATATATATGTCTAAATAAAGAAAAAAAATAGATATATAGAAAATAGATTTATAAGAAAAAAAATATATATGAGGTTTGTGTGCTTAATAAATGGGATTTGAGTGTGTACGTGTGTGCACATTACTGAGGACATTTATTAGCCCACAGATTATTGTGAAACACTCGTCAGTTTACACAGCTGCTGCTTCTTGCCTCTTTATAAACTATTTGTCCTAATTTGTAATGCTCTCATCTACCACTTAGAGGTAAAAACTAGCAGCTCAATTTAACACATTTTACTAATTGAGTCTTTGTAGAAACTGTGTGTTCTAAATATTATGTGGCAATTATTTAAAAATAAAGCAATATGCCACTAAAGGCCATATTATAGGTCTGTCTGTCCGTTTTTCTGTCTGTCTAATCCTTTAGAAAAAGAGTCAGTGTTTGGTGGGCCTTGATGCCTGGAGTAATGTTCAGTTGTAGTGCAGAGTATGTGTTTCTCTGAGCTGCATGCTGCTGTTTATCTGTGACCTTTGACCCAGCCCACCACTGACCAACACTACCCTCACTTTGCCAGCACTGTGTTTTAATGTTATTTACTCTCAT
>JAZGTK010004689.1:0-23949 GCA_036877625.1 Ambastaia sidthimunki
CTCTCAGACTGCTTCCACTCATATCATGAAGTGAAATATGTTTTTGTTGGGTTTTTATTCACTTGAAATGTCAGTTTGACTGTCGGTCTGTGAACAGAAAGAAGAGCCGGCATAATTATGACGTTTCTCTCTTCAGGGAAGGAGCGGAGAACATGTACTTCTTCTCATCGCTGGCGCTGACGCTGAACGAGCCCGAGGATGGCGTGGCTGCCACGGATAGCCGGAGGCGACCGGATCAGCGCTTCTTGGAACAGGGCCGATGGGAAGAGGCCACCGCGGAGAAACAGCGGCTAGAGGAGAAACAGCGCATCACCCGCAGAGAGAGGGAGAGAGAGGCTGCCCGGACCGCCAGCGTTTCAGAGGAGGGTAAGAACCAATCAGACAGGCTCATTGTGACCGTTTCCTGTCATCTTGTTTTTCTCTTCTTCCCTATTGGCCGTCTCCCTCATTCAACTCCCGTCTGTCTCGTTATTTCCTCAAGCTCTCATTGAGGACTCAATATCTGACTCGCCTTTCAAAAGCAAGTACTCCTGTTTTTCTCCTGTTTGTTTTCTTTGAATCTTCTGATGCAGGAATCATGTTTCAGAGGAAACACACACACACACACACACACAGCTGTAATGATGCTTGTTTGCTATGACATTAATGTCCAGCATGTGTCTCACCTTCATTGTCATTCATTCATTGTATTCTGTCTTTTTTGTCTTAATTTGCATCCCCATTTTTAATTTCCCTGCCGCTCGTCTCTGATCAGCCGATGATGTCGAGATTGCCTGCGAGCCCCCAGAGACCACTTTCAAAAGCAAGTATCATCCCATCCCTCTTTTAATCATCTTACTTTTCACGTTCATCCTCCAATCATCTTCTGCCTCCTGTCTGTCTGTCCTCCATCAGCCGACACAGAGGAAACCTTCTCTGATCTCTCGCTCTCAAGCAAGTAGCTGACTCAGCACAAATCATAGCTGCGTAGCATGTGTAGTCTTTAAATCTGTTTAGGGATGTCTTCACACTTGCTTTCATATTTTAATCTGAATTGTGCAGTTCTGAAGTATCATAAATACATCTTTTCGTATATCCAAAAGAGGTTGTGGCGGGAATTAAATTATATTTTTGGTAAACTCCGTATGTGCAAATCCTCTGTATGAGTTTCTGTTTAAGTAAAACCGGCTTGTCAAACTAAAGCATGTGTTCTAACTGCCCTCATTTAAGCTCCACTAGAGGGCAGTGTGAGTTCATCTGACATGCTAACATCTCTCATCTTCTGTTTGCCTGCATCCCATCATCTCTGTGCTGTGGTTTTGTTGCTAATCTAGCTGAAACACTGCATGACTCCCACCCTCCAGAATACTCAAGCAAGTACTGCACGCACACTGAGTTTATACACTGATAAACTCTTATATTTACAAGTCATATCACAGTCAGCCGTGTAAATTAAGGGATGTAATGTAAAGCAAAGTCTTGTGTTTACAGTTGCTGCTTCAGTTAGAAGCGATGTTCAGTGCATATTGGCAGTTTGATACTGGCTCTGACCCCAGACTTATCATCTTGATATAACTGTTCTTTACATAACTCATACATAAACTAACAGAAGAGACACTCATTGTCTGCTCTGTGTTCTTTTAGTGGAGTCTCCCTTTGCAGCTCCAGTCAAAAGCAAGTAACATCCACCCAATAACCTCTAACCTCCATTCCCTGGCTATGTTGTGCTATACTGTTAGTCAGCTGGCAGTGCAAATGTAGTATGAGATGAGTAGAAGTGGAGACTATAGGTGATTGTAATGTGATAGCAGCACTCTGTCATCTGTTATTAGTTGTGGCTCATTCAGTCCAGCCAGTGTTTGTCTAGTAAACACCTAAAAATAAGCTCTGGCCCTTCACCTGCTCTACAATGAAGTGCTTGTTTACACTGGTGTGTGTGTTGTGTTTACACAGGTGTTCACCAGGACAGCTACAAGGCGATGTGGTTCGAGCGGCGGCTGGACACAGTGACCGGAGAGCTCACGCACATTTACAGCGGGGGTTACTGGGAAACGAAGGAGCAGGGCAACTGGGAATCCTGCCCAGATATCTTCTAATCCAAATCACTCACACCTCCACTCTGACAGGAGAGCGGATACCTCCCTTCTCCCAGACAAACGAGAGCCAGCTTCCCTTTTTCTTTCCTTGTTCTCTCTTTCTCCACCCATGCTCTGCTCATGTGGACAATGAGGGACAAGGTTCAGGAACGTTCTTGAACTTCTGCACATTCACAGAATAGTTAAAGCAAAGGTTTCTGGTTTTGTTGTTAGCATTAGCAAAGCTTTCCTCTAAAAACTCGTACGACAGATTCTTCAAACACTGAACTTGATCTTCATAAACTTCTGGGTGGTGGGGGAAGTTCTTGTCTTTCATTGCGTGTGTTTATGTGAGAGCACATTCAGCAGACGTTCTTCTTCGTCTTGGTTTCTGGATGTTTGCATTGCAATAATGGAACAGCGTTTACTGACACATTGGTTCAGATCTCTGTGCAGGTATTTTATCTGTGGACAATAGGACGAGTTTTAAAGAATCTTTAAATCGTTTCTCCATACAACAGCAGTTCAGAGTGACCATGTCTGCCAAGCTCCAAACAGAAAATAACACAGTAGAAACACTAATTACCATAAACCGTATGAATGTGCCTCACATTTCAAGTTTCTGTAGTCATGCAGTAACTTGTGTGATGCACACATTCAATTTTGACTCTTTCCCTGCAGCTCAAACCTTGAACTACATTCTGTGACATTATGCCACAGTGTCTCCACAGTTTTCATAACAGGGAATTGAATGAGAGTTCAGATCTTTAGCAGAGCTACTGTATGACTGCAATGTAGTGCATGAGTGTCAAACTGATGTTATGATGTTTTGATCTTGGAGTTTGACAGGACATTGATCACCATGAAATCTTTTTAAACGACTAACTCAGCAAACATCTGTAATCTGTAGACCAGCAGATTTTGCTGATCTGAGATCAGCTGTTAAAGCTGACGGGTCAGAGGATAATGAGGGATGAATATTGGCTTTATGGAGATCATTGCTTGATTCGAGAAGTTACAACATGTGACACAGGAATAACCAGTTAGTTGGCGTTACGCTCTTCAGAACACAGATGCATTGTGGTCCATAACCTTGTCTTTCTGAAAGGCCTCTTAGTGCTGCCCCTCCTCTATTTGTGTGTAATGCATTAAGGCAATGACGTCACAAACGGAGACATACAAGTGTGTGTGTGTTTGTGTTTCTAGCAAAGGGGCAAGGGAGGTCAAGGGAGGTCTCTGAAGTGTGTGTGTGTGTGTGCGCTTATGAGTGATGTATTTTGGGTTTATTGTATATTCCAGTGAAAGTAAAAGAAAATCACATTTTATTTTCAAGTGTACTTAAACACGTGTGAAAAAACTACAGCAGTAAAAAAAAAAACATTTGTATATACAAACAATGAAGTAACAAATTGATACTATTAGTGACAGTTTTTCTGCTGACACTGACAGCTGGAGTTTATGATGACGGGAGTTTTGACGTAGTTTCAGGGTTCAACAATTAGTTTGATGTTTTATTGTTTTCCATGATGTCTGTTTGATGTAAAACTATGACACGTCCATGTTTTGCTCCCCATATCAGAAAGAATCAATTTTTGCTCATTTTTCTCAATCTTGACTAATGGAAATTTTATATATATCTTTCCCTTCATCTTCTCATTCATTTTAAACAACAGTTTAAACAAGTTCACATCTTTAATGCTGAACACAATAATTGCATATTTATTCTTTTGCAATACTGTAAAACATTTTCTTTTTTTGTCAGTCATTCCACAAGTTTTTCTTTCATCTGTTTGTCTGTCTCTTGGCCTCTGAATGTTGTGTAACGGCACAGAATTGCTCTTGACTGTTGCTGTGCAGACTGATGATCTATTAAAAGATGGTTTGGAAAAGGAAAATAATCAAACAACGGCCTGTTTGCGTCTCTGTGTCACATTTACACGCTGCTTTGCGTGACTGTAAGAGATGATAGATTATATAAATGCAGTTCACACATGTATACAGCACAGATCTGATCATCTGACCTGTCCAGTCATTACAGTAGCTGTCCTCGGCTTTTGTGGAAAAGCACTTGGGATTGTTATAACTTATGTTATGCTTTTTCTGAAGGACTTTCTTCTCTGCTCCTCAGAAACTTAGATCACTGGAAAACAAGGACCAGTTTACAGCACAAAGTACAAAACTTTTTGTGTTTAAATAAGGAAAGTTACTTAAGAGTAACTTTAAGAAAACAGTATAATTATTTAAGAATTTAAATAAAGTTTTAATTCTTTAAGTTCTAAAATTAATGTAAGTTCTAAAATCTGTAAATTCTTAAATTAATTCTTATAATTATTTACATGGTGAGAACCCTGTACAAATTGTCTGAGCTGAGAGATTCCAGGTTTGGTCAGTCATATTCCAGACATGGTCTCAGTGTTCTGTGGTGGTTTGCCAGCGAATGTGTTCAGATTGACGCCGTTGGTCGTCAAATTGCACAGTGTAACCCAGCAAATGGAGATTTCGGCTTCCGTCAGTTCTGTAATGCAGACAGTCTTCTTCCAAACACGAACCTTTCATATTATAAGACAGGCAGCCTGAAGCATTCTGCCTCACTGCCTCCGTATGTTACTAAAAATGACACAAGAAATTCAGATTGTGATTGTGTCATTGTTTCTGTTTTTCCAAACCGGAGCGGTCGGATCTGGCTTGATGAGGTTTATGTGGTCCAGCACTCGGATCAGAATCACACATTCCGCATCAGCCGAGATCTTATCAAAGACATTTAAAGTCTGAACCAAACAGAATTCCTCCAACAAATGACAAAGAATTCCTGTGTGTGTGTGTGTGTGTGTGTGTTATCATTTTGTGTTTCCATGGCATCGGCTCAGCACAGATTAATTTGTTGTCATTCTCAGCTTGAGGATCATATAAAGTTTTTTCCTGTCACTTGCTCTTCCTCAGAATCACTTGCTCTTCCTGCTCTACTGGATCACTGCTGTTGAACGTTCCTTCCGTCTATTTGAATATTTCAGTTAAACACATTCACACAAGCTTTTAAAGCACAACAATAAATATGTTTTAAATTACTGTATTATTATATTTCCTTTGCTGTTTGGCAGGTATTTTATTATATTAAAAGACGGTTAGTAAGAAACTTGTGCTTGTTAAACTGCTGGTTTGTATTAGTGACTCTAATTGTTGCTGTTTCCTCTAGCTATGAACAACACACGGGAGAATGTTAAGTTTGCTTTTCAGAAGGTCGTTCATTTCTGTTTCTGTAGCTCCACCCACTAACCTTCATTTGTTTTAGTACCCGAGACTGAATCTTCCTCACTGCAGATCCTGCTCATGTAAACAAGGTACAGTATTGCATTTTTATTGCTCTGGTTTTATTGCTTCAATTCCTTTATTTTTTATGAAAACATTAAATATGTTTTCAATGAATATGCATTGAATATGTATTTTTAATAATTAATAATTATATAACACTGACTGCAGGTTCAACCATTTTACAGTTCACTTGACGAACAAATGCCTAAATGATTTGGGAGTGAAAACTATTAAACAAAGAACCAATAAAATAGACTTAAATCAACATGAACAACTGAAACAGCAGATCAACCGCATACTGTAACTAGCAAAAACTATTTACTCAAAACAACAAGAAAATGTCTTTTCTGATGTGCCCAAATGACGCGATGATGTGGACGTTGAAAAATATTTTTAGGAAAAACTGTAATTTTATTGTGTTTATATTGTGTTAAGCTGTTTTGTGTATATACATTTACATTTAGGCATTTAGCAGATGCTTTTGTGTTTAAAGCGACTTACAAAGTGAGGAAAACAAAGAAATATATATACACAAACAGCTTTGATGTACCACAACAATTTAATTACACGAGTGGCTTATTTAGCAAAGAAAATGATTCCATGAATGACTGTGTAGACTAGCAGCACACAACTAAACACATTGTTATATAATGAAGTTGTAATTGAAGTTGAAATGTGATCGTTCCACTGTCTGGTTTTCTGTTCAGGACTTTCTCGAGTTTCTTTGACGGAAAGAGTTTAGACCACCTTCCTACAGATTAGCAATTCATCTCACTCCTGGATTTTCAAAGAACAGTCTGTGTTCAGGTATCAGATATTAGCTGGTCTTATTGAAGTTTGCTCTGTTATGTCTCCATCATTTTCCAATTAGATTTTTTTTCATATATTCAAAAACAAAAAAACATGACAAGCTTTTTTGCTCAAATGACTTTGTTCTTGGGAACAAAACTTCTCTTTTTTTTAGAGTCTTAATGTATCCATTTTATTCCGTTAAAAACAGGATTGACACAAATATGGTGAGAACACTGAATGAATTGTCTCAGCTCAGAGAAAGCAGGTTTGGTCAACCAGACCCCAGACATGGACTCAGACTGCTGTGGTGGTTTGCCAATGAATGTGTTCGCATTGACAACATTAACAGTATGATTGCAGTGTATAACCCCGTAAATGAAGGTTTTGGCTTTCGTCGTTTCTATAACAGAATTGAAGATGATGAAGATAGACTTCTACCTGACAATAACCTGCCATACTATGAGGTGGGAAACCTGAATAACCCTGACAAACTGCCACCTTATGTCACTCTAAATCACAACAGAACATCTAGTGAAAGCAACACAGATCGTATTGTTGTTTGTTTTAGGTCACATTCAGCCAGCTTTGACAAAGTTTATGTAACTAAGCACTCAGATCAGTGTAATTTTGACCAGAATCGCACTTATCGAATCAGCCAAGGTCTCATAAAGACCATTAAGAGCCTGAGTCTGGAAGAATTTCTCAGACAAATGAGGAACAGCCCTCAATCCTACACACAGCCTCAATCCTACACCCAACCTCAATCCTACACACAACCTCAATACTACACACAGCCTCAATCCTACACACAGCCTCAATCCTACCAATCCACTGATGATTCAACATGCTTCTGCATTACTGCACTGATCGTAATTGTGGCATTTATCTTGTTTGTTGCTCTTCATATGAAAACATAATCTTCTTCATTCACTGCTTTTGGCTTCTGTGATCTCTGGATTTTGTTGAAATAGAAAGTTACACAAACAATATGTTGAAGTAACATGATGTTGAAGTAACATGAATATCCTGTACTACAACTGTGACAATTACTCTCTCTCTTGCTCTCTCGCTCTCTCTCTCTATCTCTCTCTCTCGCTCTCTTGTAGTTATTTCTTGCCAAAAGTTATATAACTTTGGAAATGCTGTGTTTGTATTATCTTGTAACATTGATATCATAAACTGAATATAATGTTCATTCTGAAGGTGAAGGTGAAGATAAGTTCAGTGAGCAGGTTTTAGGAGATTCTGTGGATTAATTGTAGCGTCCATGTAAAAAAAGATTTACATAGTCCTTAAAAATTTAAATAAACTATTCAAACAAGTTACTTTCTGTTTGCAGTCGTTGATTTTAAAGAAAAATAAACACATCTTTGTGTGCATAATAGCCCAAATTACTCAACAATCACACTTCAAGCTCATTAACTTCAGCTTGTACTGTAATCCTACTGTAATCCTACTGTAATCATACTGTAATCATACTGTAATCATACTGTAACAGTAGCAAAGATCAGCGAAACATTCCTACATTCAAATATATTAAAGTTCATCTAAAAATGATTTCATCAATTACTTTACGTTGATCCTCACAATGAAAGCTTCATTTGTGGGTGATTTCGTCCTTCAGTAACAATGTACTAAAACATGACTCAGTACATCAGTATCATTGTTTAATGACTGTAATGTAAGAGCGTCTCTGCTTCTCTCTGCCCAGAATCTTGACCTGATGAAACAAGCAGAAAACATGCGATGAAATCAAGACGTGATTGTTGTTCACGGGAAATGTTGACTTTCACTTTGCAGTTAGTTTCTGTTTCCAGTCGTGTCTCCGCCCGCCGTCAGTGAGATGAATAATAACAGACTGTAAGTTCTCCATCACAGATCCCGACGGGTGAACCAGGTGAAGTATCATCACTTACATTCACTGCTTCACTTTTATTAGTAGTTTTATTGTTTCAATGTGTGTTTGTCTGTGAAAAACGCGATCAAACTTTGTCTCGTCCTTCTCGGTGGATTATGTTAATCGTAACCTCGCTGAGACACATCTGTGTTTTAAACCGCGTCAAACAGCTGAAAGAAACAAAAGAAACGTGCTTTTGCAGGAATAATCGCTGGTTTCTGGCTCATATCAACGATCAGGAAAATCTGTGTATAAAAGTCATCAGTTTGCGTTATGAATATTCATTAGGAGACGCAATATTCCCTGAAGCTGTTCCTGATTCTTCACACACTCTCAAACATCTTGAATTCTGTGCTGCATTGTGTTTTAAGGTTAACAAGGTCCTGTCAGAAAATTACAAGTACATTTTTTATACAATGTAGGGTTTTCTACACATTTATTTTTCTAACTAGTCTTATTCAATGCTTTACAAAACAGATACGAGCATGCAGCCCATAAGAACTCTGAATGAATTATCCCATCTGAGAGAAGTCAGGTTTGGTCAACCATACCCCAGACATGGCCTCAGTTTGCTGTGGTGGTTTGCTGATCATTGTGTTGAAAGAATCGATAGAAGAGGAAGGATGATATCACAGTATGATCCAGAAGATGGCTGTTTTGGCTTCCATGAATTTCATAACGCAGAAGAACTTCTTCCCAAAACTGATCTAACATACTATGAGGTGGGCAACCTGAGCCCCCATCATCAGCATGTGGACGAACTGCCCCACCAGGTCAGCATGAATTACGACTCTGATGATGCTTCCAGCAATACAGACCGCATCATTGTGTCAGTGGATGTGTTAAGGAATGGAAAAGTCTGCTTTGAGCAGGTTTATGTGACGCAGCACTCAGATGAAGATGACTTCAGTGAGGACCGCACCTACCGCATCAGTCAAGGTCTCATAAGGATCATTAAAAACTTGGAACGGTCAGACTTCATCAGAAGTGTAAAGATCAGACGCCGGCGCTGATGCTTCAAAGCTTCCGTTTCAACTTTCATTTAATATCTTCTCTTTGTTCTGAAACAACAGTCTTGTCCATCAAACACAGATCCGACCCAATTTCTATACTTTTACCCACATTAACCTAACCATAATCTAATCTTAACCTAGAGAAGAGAAACTGAGGTTATAATTGTGTTTGTTTGGTAAGGCAAGTGTGTGTTCGTATCTGTGTGCTTGTGTTTATGGAAATGTATTATTTTTTGCAATACTGTAAAACATTTTCTTTTTTTGTCAGTCATTCCACAAGTTTTTATTTCATCTGTTTGTCCGTCTCTTGGCCTCTGAATGTTGTGTAACGGCACAGAATTGCTCTTGACTGTTGCTGTGTGTAAAATGATGATATAATAAAAACTGGTTTGGAAAAGATAATCACACGTGTGTTTTCTTATCTGTTTGTGTCTTTGATGAGAATGTAAATGTTAATGCCGATTACATTTTTTCAATACAGTGAAATCAATCATAAACTGACAACTGATGCTCAGTAAATTTGAGGTATGCATGAAATAGCTGAAAAACAGCCTACGAATGTCCTCACACTCTGAACTCACATCGGTGTGTTTGAGTCGCAGGGTGCGGTTGGATTAACCCTTAAGTTTCGTTTATTCAGCATTTGTAAAGAGGTGTGTCTCAATTTACCCTATTTAAGAGCTTTTCAGGAACACAGAGAAACCACCCCACAGATTCCTGGAGTTGGACCACAGAACAAAAGCTTGTCAGATCAGCTTTTACCACAAGGTACAATTTACGATTATGACATTTTTTTCTGCTTTAGGCAATAATCTTAAATATTATAGTCTTTAAATTTTGTGTAATGTTATCACCACCCACACATTTACAAAATCATTCATCATTTTATTATATTTAAGCAAAGTTCAAATATATTTTAAATGTACTTTATGTAGTAAATATACTACTTACATACCATGTTGACTAAATTAGCCCACTTTTTAAATATGTAATTATAAAGAATATTTTAAGTGTAACAGTATTAAATTTTGACTACACAACTGTTTTGCTGAGAAGTACTTATAGTATAGACTGAAAGAGTACTTCCTTATTTTTTTATTTAAAAAGAAATTTCTTATTTTTAGTTTCAAATAAGTATACTAATACCACGCTTCAAAAAGCTTTACATCTAGATGAAAAGCTCTTTGTTATTTAACAAATGAAACAAGATTAGCTGCTGATTCAGAAGAGACCAGTTTTCCTTTAACAGTCAAATTATGCTCATTTTAATTTCCTAACATCTACATTAGTTTCGTTCTGTGAAAACCTCTCAGAACTTCTCTCATCAGGGTGTTGGTGGGCATAACGTAGAGTGATTCCACCCCGTCATGCATTTCTAACAGGTTAAACTGATGGTGTTACAGTACAAGTCACGGTACGTGTGTTTGTTCTCTTTCACAGCCAGCAGTCATGAACACACTGAATGAAATGTCTCAGCTGAGAGATTCTGGCTTCGGTCAGCCAGACCCCAAACATGGCTTGAAGCTGCTGTACTGGTTTGCTCATGACTATATAAACTTCATAGATGGGAAAATTGTACCTACAACCAATCCACGGAACGGAGCCTTCGGCTTTCACAAGTTCCAGAACAGGATTGAAGATGACGAGCACATTGTGCCCCTTCAGAATCTCCCGTACTATGAGGTGGGAAACCTGAACGCTTCCGGTGCAGACAGATTACCCCAGTACGTCAGGGTAGATCCCAGCAAGAACATGGATCGCGTTATTGTGCGTCTGGACGGCTCTGGCCATTTAAACAGAGTTTATGTGACTGAACACAGTGACCCAAAACGATTTGACAAGAGAAAAACATACCGTGTCAGTCAGGGCCTCCTGCAGATCATCAAGAACATGGATCTAGAGCAGTATCTGCTGCTCTCAAAGTCTCCACCACAAACACTACAAGAATACTCCTGGTGCACCATCCTCTAAATATCTTTGATTTTCCTGAATAACTGCTTATCTTAGTAGCTCTGAGGAATGTGCAGGTAGACAGGCTACCCTTCATCTTGCAATCACTATTTCTTAGCTGGTCTCTAGTCGTGTTCCTTTTGTATATCATTGGCTTTTGAGGTGTGTTTGAAATAAAAAAAAAATCATTTGTCAAACTGTACTTGCAACTGCTTCATTTTATTATGTTAAAAAATGTAAAAAGATATTCTCAAAATGTTTTACCATTTATTTTAGATGTGCTCACGTTTATAAGTTTAAATATCATTTTTTTCAATCATTTATCCACCCTTATGTCATTCCAGATCTATATAATTTTTTCTTCTGTGGGACACAAACATAGATATTTTGAGAAACGTTTCAGTGGTTTTGTGTCAATAAAATGGAAGTCAGTGGGTGCTAAAGTTGCTTGGTTACCAACATATTTCAGAATATCTTCTTTTGTGTTCCTCAGAAGCAGGAATGAAGTCCTACAGGTTTGGAACGAGAAGGTAAATAATATAACAATTTTCAACGCTTCCTTGATACTGAACAAGAACAACATAAGTTTCTGTTTCCAAGTCATTACACCACCCACAAAACAAAGAATGTCAAGTGGTTACCTGCCCATCACCATGTACATTTAAATGTACCCACAACCTTTTCTTCCATCTTGTTTCATTTAATTTCTCCTGTAAAACGCTTCTTGGGTCATTTAATTCACCCGTATGTTTGTGTTTCTTGAGTAACTTTGTCAACTGAACCTTCTGCAAATGGTAACAGATAATTGTGATCACTGATGAGTGACATGCTGGATGCTAAAGCTGAGCTACAACATCTGTATCTTATCATGAGCATCACTGTGTTGCCATGGTTTCTATCCTTCATTCATGACAAATATTAATAAAAGTAACAACTGGACCTATAATCAAATGTATGAAGGTGGAATATATACTAACCAGTGTTCTGTGAATTACCCATAAGACACTTCACCATATAATAATCAGTGGAAAACACAAAATCAACATTCACCGATGCCCAGCAATATAAACTCATAATAATAATTCATCAAATCATTTATAAATGACACTGTCCTGCTAGTGTATGAATTGAGGCTCATAGGGCATTTATTGCTAAGTGTGTCATATGCTTGTGTCAGATTAGACCCTCCCGCACAGTCTTAAGTTTCTGTTTCCCAGCTATTGATCTGATAACTTCTTTCTCTTCTGTGTAACTGCTAAGACGGAAGTTAGAGGCACACAACACATTCCTGTTCATACAGTGAACCTGTCAGCCTGTACAGAGAGGTATGTAATGCCACCCGTCCTGTTTCTCTAGAATTAAAGCCTGTATTGAACTTAACTACTTACCTAATTGGTTAAATAAACTCAAAACTATTTTTTCCAGTTTTGAAATCTATTTGAAAGCAGTTCATAGACTGACTTTGGATATTTAATTATAATCTGTATCATTTTCTCTCCATCATATGAAGATTATGGTGAGAAGAATAAGAAACATATCTGAGCTGAAGAGCTCTGGGTTTGGTCAGCCATGGCCCCATCACGGACTCAAACTCTTGTACTGGTTTGCTCATGAGTGTATTTACTACATTTACAATAATGACATGATCCTGCTGTGTGACCCGACAACCGGAGAATTTGGATTTCACTTCTTTGAGAACAGATGCAGTAGACACGGAGTGAAACTTCTTCCAGATATCATGTCTCCTTACTATGTGGTTGGCAATCTGAACTCACCGGGAGCCGAGATGCTTCCGGATTACGTTGTGGAAGACAACACTCACTCCTGTGAGGATGACAGCAACGCCGATCGCATCATCCTCTGCTTTCTTGGAGCGAATACATTTGGGAAGGTTTACGTGACGACACATGTAGATCTGTCAAATTACGATCCACAGGCCACATTCCACATCACCAGAACCCTCCTCAGCATCATCAGCTCATATCGGAGCATAGACGACTTCCTGAGGGACACTGGGTATCAAACACTGCATCAAGCTGAGGTGTCAGTTTCCCCTGTGTGGTACCTCAACCCAGAACTTCTTCTGTGGGTCCCAAGACTGGAACAGACGGTTTCCCCTTTGCAGCATCATGTCTCTGATACTCGTATTGACATAGAACCAGCATCTACAGTATGTAGAAATGACGTTTCACTACAGTTAGAAAATGACACAGCAACACAAAGCCACACGGAGGACTTACCCAGGAGGAAGAGATTCTGGGAAGGTTTCTGTACGATTCTTTAGGGCCGTCAAACTCTTGGAAAAGGAAAATGACAAAGAATTCATGGGAATTATTTTATTAGTTCACACTGTTGCTCTTGATCTGCAGTCATTCCAGCGTTATATTAAAGCTGTATTTTGTATTACTCGAACAAACTAAATTGCTCCGTGCTTATCTAACTAATAACTAATATTAAACAGTTTGTGCTGTATAGTTGTGATAAGCGGTGGGAACATACTGTGAAATGTTTTAGTGTTTTATCAGTGTGATAGTTTAGTAGTCACTCTCTTGCTGTCTGTCTGTTTTTCCTCTTTTTCCATCTTAATTACTTCAGCAGGAACTTATTATAATAAAAATAATAGTCAGTGTAAATATTTTGTTCAAAACCTTTCAGCTGTTTTTTTAAATCCTTTATATCAAGTCAGAATGAATGTGAATGTTGAATATGTTTGTTGAATGTTGTTTGTATGTTTGTTGGGGAATGACAATGAAAAATCAACAAATAAAACTGGCCAGGAAACAAATTTTTCTATGTTATGATATAAAACAACTGCATTTCCCATAACTGCACCTTTAGTTCAGTACTTTGAACCTGAGAAATCACTTGATATTTCATGATAACTTGATGAAAGATTGCTTGAGGTTTTCTCACTTGTAGTTGAATTGTTCATCAGTAATCGTGCGGCTCTCTGCTGCCTCTGCTGGTGAAAGTCATCACTACATGAACTCTCTGGTCCTCTGTTTGTAGAGCAGGTTGTTTCAGTTTTATTTTTGGGTTGTTTTAAACGTGTTGTAGGCGGGATAGAGAGACAATAGATGCAATATGCCTCCCTGATAATAATACAATGATAATGCAACAGTTCTGGTCTCACTGGTTTTCTGTTTCATCTTCTTGTTTCAGTTTTACTTCAACAGAAACACAACACAACAGCACTCAGTGCCTCACTCTGCAGATAAAGCTGTCAGCTCCTGAACTCACAGAGGCAGCGGATCTCTCCTTGTACAGGTACAATCTGAAGATATTTGAAATGTTGTTGTGTTTTGTGTGTGGTCTGTTTCTGAGGTTTTGAGGTTCTGTTGAGGTTCTGTATGTTGCTCTGTGCTCCTCTGGATCATGTGGGATAATCAGCAGTTAATTTGCTCAATTAAATCAAAGCTGCTTTGTGATAATGTAGTTTTCTTATATTTCCTGTAATTCTATATTTTATATTAAAAATGCTGTTTACAAATACTTTGTCATAGGATGAAGCAGGACAAGTTGTCACAGGACAGGATTTTTTTTAAAAGTCAATTTCTGTTTGTGCACATACATAAAACTCTAAAAAAAAGCTGTGTTTTAAGACTACGCTCATTGTAGCTTTATTGACACGTTTAAAACACACACACACATTTTTCCTAAACCTGAAATACGAGCGCATTGTTCTTTATTTCTGTCCTATCATACTAAATCTATTCTTACATTCCTTCAAAAACAGGACCATCATGAACACGATTAAAACACTTGACAGTTTGTCTGAGCTGAAGCGCACTGGCTTTGGTCAACCAGATCCCAGACATGGACTCAGACTGCTGTGGTGGTTCGCCAGTGAATGTGTTGACATTGATAGGAATGGGCGAATGATTGCACTGTTAAACCCGACAACTCAAGCGTTTGGATTCCATCTGTTCCATAACAGACGTGAAGGCTATGCAAAAAACTCAGGCAGTCTTCTTCCTTCCAGCAGTTCGAGGTATTACGAGGTGGGAAATCTCAACCAGACCAACTCATTTCCTCCTTATGTCACTGAGAATTACACCAACAGACCATACAACAGCAACAAAGACCGCATCATTGTCTCCTATAATACAAATCTGAACACATATGATGTGATTTATGTCACTCAGCATTCAAACCAGCATGAATTCGACCAGCTTCACACCTACCGCATCAGCCGGCGGCTCATGCGTATTATTAAAGACTTAAGCTTGGAAGAGTTTCTTCAAGAAACCGCAGACAACACTGTCTGCAGAATAGAGCTGCATGCCTGCGATATTGATGACGACACACCAGACATTCATCCACTTTTAGAACAAACATCAGAATCACCCCGATCCACACGCAGACCCAGACAAAGATCCTGCGCTGATTGCTGCTGTATTTTATAGCATTTTCACATGTTGTTAATGAACATAAACACTGTCATTTAATCAGTAATTGACTCAGCTTCATGTTGTTACAGAATGATTGTTTCCTGTGGTAAGTAAAGGGGAATTTTAAACAAAGTAGAATATTGAATCATATAGGCACTTTTAAACTCTTTCATTGTGTGTTATGTTCATTTTTTTAAAAGGGTTTTGCAGCTGAAATTTGACTGTAATGCAACATACTGTCATTGTAAAGTTTTTAATTTATTTTGGACTTGAATTTAATTATGATTGTGTAGAACTATGGCAAGCAGAATTGATGACCTCATGAAGTAAATAACCCGTATAATACGCATCGTTTCAGTGTGTTTCATTTTATTAACGTCATTTATTAACATCATTTATTAACCAAGAGAGTAAAGAGACAATAAGAATTAAACTGTGCATTTGTAGTTAACGCTTGTTCGAAACTTCTGTTTTTTACACATGAACGCTAACAGTGGCAAAACGGTAATTATTTCCCTGATGTGAGGAAATCCCCAAAATACAGTCATACAAAAACTCATCACATTTCACGACTGTAACAGTTTTGAAGTAACCCACAGCACTCGCCGATAAAGCAAAATACCACACCAACTTTGTATAATAGAAAGTTTTATTTCCATGTTTGATCACAGGCATCATGTCAAGATATTTAAAAATGAATAACTTTGTTTAAACCTTCATTTAAACTCACAAACACACTTGCACAATCACTCTTGCAAACATACCACAAGCTGCAGTGTTTAAGAAAAATTAAGATATTAATGTACAGCAAATGGCTCCTCGAATCTATGCGTCTACAAGGTCTGATGTTTTCATGATTAAATCATTTCACTGGGAAACAGTGTCAAGAATAGGGACCGCCACACAAGGGCTTTAACAAACTCCCTTCCTGTCTTCTCTGTTCAAAGCCGACACCTAACGGAAGCTAAAACAAACCTGATTACCTTTACTGACAAACCTACAGACTGCGGCCATTTTACCATGTTACTTATCTACTGTAACTCTTATGAGGAGAAAGAAAAAGTGACATTATCCTGCAAGACCCTCCAAAACATATAGACACACAAAACTGCTCATTCACAAATACATCAACAGCCAGCCTCGCATCAGCTGTGAGGGGTGCAGAAACCTCTACCTGGACAAAGCTGTGATCCTGCAACAGAGAAAATGACAAATTAGATGTAAAGGCCCAGATGATCATTATCATTCCTGTTATATTGGTGAATATAAATAAGTGATTAAATATTCATGTTTGGATGATGCTTTGATTTTTAACACTCATTACTGTATCTGTTTCTCGCTCTGTCAAACTTTAGTTTGTGTCTTACTGTAGCTTCTCCTGCAGGATCTCGAGTCTCTGCCGGTCCACATATCGAGAGAACAGAGAGACGAGGTTTGGAGGCGTGAACAGAGGTGATGAGAGAGCAGAAGACGGGACCTTCAGAAGCTCTCTGGTCACTGAGAACACCAGCTCAGTCCTGCAGAAATGAAGAGACGGTAAAGCTCAAGAGAATGTATGTCTCATGTCATGACGGGTTTAACGTGCAGACAGAGGCTTACCAGCGGTTATCGTCCATCAGCTGACAGTTGGGATCAGAGCTCTGCATTCTCTCTCCCTCACTCAGAATCACATACAGCAGCGTCACGCCAAACTGACCATCACAACAACACCATTCATTAACCAATCATCTTCATGCACTGATGTTCAGTTTGATGAACACAGAGAATCTTCTACCTTATTCTGCAGCACGAGGGGAAGCTGTCCCTCAGTGCCCTGCAGCTCCTGAAGAAGATCAGTGAGAGAGGAACTCGACAGGGACTGAATCACCACGGTTACTGGTTCCACCAACCAACACAGTACCTACAGCAGATGTGAAATCTCACTCAGTTCCCTCTAAAGACTCACTTACACATCCAACACATAAAACACACACACTGTCCATCACTGTACCTGGTCCTGCCTGTCTTTCTTGGCCAGGGCTGGAAGGTTCCTGGCAATTCCCATGACGACGGCAGCAGCCTGTGGCTGTGACAGGAAGGGGAGGAGCCTGGCGATGAGCCGCTTCCCCTTGCGCACAGACATGATCATTAAACACTGCTCGTCACTCACTCTGCAGGACACAGAAAACACACTTTCACATACAACTCTTCTGCAAGAGAGAGTTTTATCATCGTTTTATGTTAATGTTTTTTGGCGCTCACCGGTCGCTCCAGTCTTTCTCTCTGAGCGAGTTATAAAGTTGCAACGTGTGAGTTTTGTGTTGTTCTAGCAGAGCGTCTCTTTGGTGTTCAGGGGTCTGCATGAACTTCTTCTCAAAGTCCTGAACCTCCAGCAGCAGACTGAACATCTGAACACCAACACAGAGACTCAACATTACAGATTTATACTTTGTTGTAATGACTGTATTACATATAATTAAGAAACACATCAACTTATTTATTATAAAAAGCAGCTTTAAAATTCATCTCTCGTACCTTTTCCACAGTGTAAAGGATTTGACGTCTCTTATTCCAAACCTGCTTCTCTCGTTTTTCCTATAAAATGACAAAAAAAAACGTTCACACATTCATATCAAGGAGAGACTATTGACATGACATGCAAATCTGGATTCAGAACTCGTACAGCATGCACAGCTACACAGTCTTCTGCTACTGCTTCAACAGTCATGAAAACATCAGAGCAGCATCTGCTGCATGTTGTTTTGTGTGCAGCTGACCTCATCATCGCTGCGAGTGCTCATCACCACAGCGTCAATCATTTTCCTGGGATTATTCACACTTGAGACTGTGAGTTTTCCTAAAGAGCCGGCAAACTGCACTGTGAACACACACACACACATTATTAGACCATTCCCACACAGAACAGTGATGGAAGTTTTAAAAGGTAGTGTGTCAGACCCTGCAGGACAGGGAGGTGTTACCTGGTCGATACGTGTGCTCCAGTTTGGCCACCTGAGGAGTGATGAGTTTGGTGGTGTGTTCCTTTCTGTTGTCTCTGTCGTGCTCCTGACGTTTCTCCATCTTCTCATAGTAATTCTGTAATGGAGGAATTGAAAACCATCATCAACCAACATCAGGGCAACAGACATTTATTTCATTTCAGTTTTAGGTTAAAATCATTCACATAAGGGACTGTAAATGTTCTTAAGTTTGAAACTCTGCCATCTTTAGATTCTTGTGTGTTAAAATCTCTCTAGAATGCAGTGCAGATGAGAACACACTCAGTGTACAGTGAGTGTGAGTGTGTGTGTGTGTGCAGGAGCTTGTGTCATTACCTGGTAATAGTAGTCATCCAGATACGGATCAGTGCTCTGAAGCTGCATCATTTGGATTCGAGCGACCCACTCTTTCTCTCTCTGAGTCATCAGATTACTGTAGGGGTCTCTGTTTTTCCGTTCCACAATCCCTCTCCCCCCGACGTGATCACTGAGTGCACGAGACACAGAGAGAAACGTTTACATGAGGCATTTCAGTGCGGTGCTGTTGACTGCTGCTGATGGTACCCACCCTAACCCCCTGTTCTGCATCCTCTGGTTTAGCATCCTGCGATGCTGCGGGTGGAGGTGGGTGGTGTTGTGTCTGATGGGGGCGTGGCTGAGCGGTGGCATATGAGGACCCACTCTCGGGCCTGACTGCCCAAAGAACGGCCTAAAACCCCCAACACCTCCCTGTAATAATGGAGGAGCTGGACCAGGACCACGCTGGAACTGACCAACCTGAAGAGACAGCAGGGTCTCATGATTCCAATTAAATGCAACAAGCTGTTTATCATTCCAAATCTAAAACTCTCGCAAGGCTGATAATCTCTAAATCTTCTAGACTTTGACCAACAAACTGTTAATGTGGGATTTATCTGGCTTGACCCCATGATCTCACCTGCGAGCTGAGCAGTTGTGCTCTCTGTATATGAGAGAGAACAGGACCAACACCGGGGAATGAAGGATGAGACAACGGTGAGTTCTGAAAGAGCAGAACAGAGAATCTTTTCCATATTTTGGTTTCATTCAACACATTGAAACTGAAGGCAACTTCAGGATGAGCAGGTGGGCATCAGCCTCTGCTAAAGTATTTGACGTGTTGTGTACGGAACTACAGCAGCTCTGACTGATTACTCGAGCAGCAGATCAGAAGAGCTTGATGTGGGACTCACAGCGATGGTGAGGAGATTGTTGGGGGACAGACGCTCAGGGAAGGGAGGGGGGTAACGCAGTGGCATGGAGGCTCTCACATGAATGGCTGAAGGGTGATTATTCTGAAAGAAAGAGGGTTCATTAAGTGAAAATAACTCTGGAAAAAATATGACTACAACAGCTTTAAAATGATGCTCCCTCTGACTGACACAACATTTGTTCAGTTAAAATCTGTTGAGCTATATTGCCATAATTATGTTAGATAAACACACTTTTTCTAACACTGCTTTGCATGCTTTGACAGGACTTACCTGCTGGTTGAGGATGTGACTCATGGGCTGTTTTGGGGGGGTTCCTATAGGCACCGCCCTTACTGGTGGACTGCCAATCACAGGTGAGCAGGAGCGAGGAGGCGGAACCCTTTCTGACAAATCCCGACCCTCCTCCCTGCCGAGAGCAGGAGGCCGCTTTGGAAGCCCAACCTCTTTAATAATGGACAGAAGTGGACTGTCCTGAGACATAAATTAAGAGTTATTAAACAGATAATCCACATTGTAAAACACAAACAGACTTTTAAAAAACTTGTGGTTACCTCTGTTTGATTGGAGAGTCCTGAGTTAACACTAACCGGACTGAAGCCCATACTGTTCTCCCAAATACTGTGAGAGTTTATCTACAGGCAGAGAGGAAAGGTGAAATAAAGTGTTGATTAGTTAAACTCATTTTAATTTAATCGTACTAACTACATGACCCAGAAAACAACCAGAACCTTCTTGATATCAGAAGGATCACACACCTGTGGGAGAGCAGCTGAGTCCCTGTGCAGGAGCTGCTGGTGTTGTTGGTAGCTCAGCAGCAGAGGAGACTGTCCTGCTAATGCGGGATGAGTCTGGCTGGAGAGGACAGGAGGCATGCGGGATCTGTCCGAGCTGGCGGTGCCCACTCCAGCGATAGCGGGATCAGAGCCCAAGATGAGACGAGTCAGCGACTCCGCTAGGTCCCCTCCTGCCCGTTCATCTACATCAGAGTACAGGCGGGAGGAAGAGGAGGACGGAGGGAGGGTGGACGGCCGGGGGGGGCTGCCAGCAGGAGGAAGCTCAACTGTGGCAGAGGAGGCGTCGCCGGTTCCTCCCTGCCCGTCTCCTCGCACACTCTCGTGGAGTTCTGCCAGACGAGCATGTTCCTCCTGCCAGTCATCATCTGCAGAAGAACATCAGATCAGAAGATGATGCTTCATTGCTTTGTTTTCTAAAGCATGGCTGGTTTAAATAGATTAAAAATGAACCCATAAATATTAGTGGCCGATACATTGGTGCATTATATACAGTTATTAACTCTGGTCATGATTCTGGAATGGTTACAAACGCCTCTGAGACGTACCGATCGCCCCTGCGCCGAAAGTGTCGTCATTGAACTGATCAATTTCATCTTCTTCCTCTACCAACCCTTCCTCCTCCTCCAGGGTGCAGTCTTCATCAAAGGACTGAGACACAGAACAGAGGAGCAACACAGTGTCAGTTTGCAGTATGTCATACATGAGTAACTGTTCCACCCCAAATGTTCTGTGTTTTAGAGCCAGTCTGGTTGTGTTCATCTAAGTTAATGTGGTTATTTAATTCCCTAAACTGCTATAAATCTATTGTCCCATCCCTTCTTAAACATCTTCATGCAGTGTATACACGTTTCCAGTACTGATCATGCTAACGCCACAGCGCTTGTAATGGCTAATAATATAGAAAAATATTAAAATCTTTAGGTCAGCCACCATCAGATTGATCACATGCATTAAAGACAGATGATCTAGTGAAATGAAACTAGCCCTGTGCGTTCACACTGCACTGGTTAGTACTAGCACGGCCTCGCTAACATGCTAACAAGGCCAAAGGTTTCATCTGAGGGACAGTAAGAGAAAAACGCCAAGTACAGACTATTAATTTATACTTGATGGAGTGGTGAGTTAATCTTTCATAGATTATTTAGTACAAACACCAGAGACAGCCGACGATTAAGCATCCCAGGCCATTTTTAGCTTGCTAACAGTTGCCGATAAACAAAGCCCTATATTTTCCTCAAAATCTGAACATGAATCTTTGAAACACAAATGCTGGTACTGCTTGAACTTGTATTACAGCGGAATCGCGGTTATTATCGTGAATGAAAGCGTCGTTTACCTGGAAACGGAACATGTATCTGTGTTGAAGAGATCTGCTTTAAATCTGCTGCGCGAGACGCCGCGCGCGCTCACACGACTCACATTCCTCACGCGCGCGCTTTAGGGCAGAAGACACGCGGCGCGCGAGCAGAGACCCCCGTTTCCGCCCCACTTATGATTTAGCATTATATCTCGTTTATCCAGTGTCAAAAACATGAAATTGTGGACTTTTGACAAAAAAGCAGTTAACAGTTGGCATGTCCATTATTATTTAAAGCCACATTACTGCAATATAATAGAAATCAAAGACCCTACTGTATAAATGGAACTATTCCTGCACTATTAACATGCTACAGTATTTTAAATATTTATTAATCATTCTGCTGTCTTATTACAGATGAAGTGTTTTAATATATATTATATTATAATACAGGGGGGCTCTAGTAGGGGCTATAATTTTGAAACCATATGTGCAGAAAACCCCAATATATTGATGTATGAAATTTGCATCGCGCTTGGAGGCTATTACGTGGATAAATAAATATAACATCATTATCCAGAACATGTGATAAAGTGTTAATGGAGTGTGTATGTAATACAGTGCAGCAGTGACGTCATGTGAGCGTGAAGTCTCGCGATAGCGGAGGCCCGTTTTGCGGGAACAGTGTCAACAGAAAGCCGGGCCGTGAGTGACGCGTGGTCCGCTCGCTATATTCGGGCTTTATTGTGAAAGTTCTCAATCAACCTCATCTATTTCTCCGTCGTTTTGGACTCGTTGCGTCGGGAACAGCTCGTGTTCGTGGTGAAATACGCCATTCCGTCAGCAAATAATGTCTCAGACAGAAAGCAGCGTGGAGCTGGAGCAGCGGGAAGAGACGAGCCAGTTCGACCCGGCCGGTCCGGCAGAGGTGAGCGGATCTTTCCCGTCCTAACACTCCTCCTCCAGCACAAACAGTGTTAAACTGGACCGACAGAGCTGGATGAAGCGGCTCCGCTCGTGTCTCTGATGGGAGCGGAAAGTTTGTGTTGGCTTGTATTGTTCCGCCTATGATGAGCCGCTCGGCGTCCATTTTCACACTGACACCCAGCGCGGCTTCCTCACACTTTACTCCGTTTTTACTCCGGTAAAGTGGCAGATTCAGGAAAGGAAGGTTATGGATGTGTTTTGTTGGGGGCTTGTGTTTACGTTTGGTTGTAAAAACGGTTATTTGTGTTCTTTTAATGTTACTCAGACTTTCGCATTCAGTGTTTCTTCAGAAAACCTCAGCGCGCACATTTCATTGTTATACAACCAGACATGCGATTATGTAGTTAGATTCATCTTGTTATAAACCTCATAAACATCGATCTTTCTTACAACTTAACCAACAATCATCTTTAAGTTGTGTTTAATATAAAGTTCATTTGTTTTTGTTGTGTTGTGTTGTGTGAGTCCATTAAAATATTATTACACTAATCGAGCATACACTGGCATTCATGAGTTATTTCTTAAGCCTAGATATTACACAGTCATTATAAGTTAAACGATTTGGTATTTTCTTACTATTACAGACCCTTAAAACTTATGTATGAATGTGAAAGTGAAGCCAAGTCGGTTTGAATCCGGATTGGGCTCCTGAATCATGTAACGACATGTCGTTGCAGAACAATGTCTTTCTAATATACAGGGCATTGGTTTAATATACTTGTTGATATTAGTTGCATTTGAATTCTAGTCAACCTAGACATTGACAATAAACTTAGAAGATATGCATATTTAGCATAACCTTGACCTTTTTACCTGTGGTTGATGTCAAATTAGGCTGTAATGATATACGAATACTGGCACCATTTGGGTCATATGGTTTGAAGCCTCAGTTCGGTTTTGTTTTCTGTGAGTTTATGGCACCAGCAATCCTAAAGAACTGTAGATTCACTTCAAAATAATAATATTAATGCTTGAAGACAGTAATGTCAGTGTAAAGGGGAATTCTCTCCCAGAAGCTCATATGGAGAGGATTGATGAATTTTGGGAGGAAAGACTATTCCTGCATTTTCAGGAGTGCGTGCTTCACTAAACTTCCGGTATGTTATGAGTAGTGCAGTGTGTTCGTGGGTGGTGTATCAGAGTCTGTATTGTGTTGTGTCAAGTGTGAACAATTGCGGCTGAAAGTTATTTGCTGTTTTCTGTTTCTTTAATTAATGTTCTTTAAACCTGATACAATGGATGGAATCTATCAAAT
>JAZGTK010004690.1:0-23948 GCA_036877625.1 Ambastaia sidthimunki
GAAATAAAGTGTTACAGTTAGAAATAAAGTTTTATAGTTAAATAAGATGCCACTGCACATTGTGAAATTCAGTCATGAATATAACATAACTTATGGGAAAAGTGAAACAGAATAACAACTTGTGAAGTAAGAAGATAACTAGACTTGTAATTAGATTTAGAGGGAGAAATAAACAGGAAATATGAAAGAAAGAATGCTTAGATCTACAAGACGGCTGGCAGATTTGAACTGCCAGTCTTGTGGTGTGCATTAGCTTTATGGTCGTTGTGGGAGGCGGAGAAAGGGGTGAGTAGAGGCCATTGGAAGAGATCACTGGTTTTCACTCACCCCCATACTGTATTATTCATCACTGTAAAGTGGCCCTCTTTAATATTTTAAAGGAGTTTATGGTTGTGATCTGTTTATGATACAATGGATTCCTGAAGTAGTGTTGGGCATGCGTCTTGTCTTCATGCAGGTGTTTCGGTGTAGTGTGTGTCAGTGAGTAACTTCAATAATATTGTAGTTGGGTTAGTGGCAGACAGAGGTTAAAAAGTATTTTTTTTAATTCTGGGAACCCTTGTCTTATATGAAGATTGTCTTATATGTGGAATGATTATTGCTTTTGAAACCAATGAAACTTTTTTTTTTTTAACTTTTCAAAAACCTGAAAGAAAAACAATTTTTTAACTACATTGTTGTCACGTAAACATACCCTCATACTTTTTGGCATTTTTAATTTGTTTTTGCATTTACATAAATTTGCAATTAACAATTACTTAACAGGTGGTTAAGCCAACAAGTCAATACTGTGAAAATATGGAATGGAAACAAACACATTTTTGTAACTTTTTTACAGAACAGTGTTTCCAAGTAAAAATCAGAAGTCCTTTTGATACTGAAACTCGATTTCATGCTGAATGCCAGTGAGTGAATGCGGATGACACGTGGGCACGTGATTGTATGGCAAGTTAAATGTGTGTGCGGGAAGATAAGACGGCGCAGACATATTCATCTAAAGCTTAAAATCAAAAGGCAGGAAGAAAGTAAAAGTGAGAGAAATATATCTAAGAGAGATGTATTGAGATAGATGGAGCCCAGGCATTGCCTTTTAAATAGACTTTATTAAAAAAAAAGAGTGTGAAAGTGAAAAGTCAGGAGTCAGAAGTATTGGCATTCAGGCATCATTAAGTCCCTGGCACACTCTGAGAGAAGACGAGGCGCCGGGCGAGAGAAGGAGAGAGAGTGAGGGATGGTGACAGAGAAGAGCGTGTGATGAACAGATCGTTGAGTGGAGATGTTTTTATTAAGGTTCTTATCGATGCTTTGAGCTCTCTGTATTAATGGTGGACATTTTTAATGCTTTGCCAATACTGTGCATGTACACCGCCATAAATCAGCAACAAACAGGAGAGATGGAGCCTGTGCGAAAGGAAGGAAGAGAGAGGAGACTAGGTTAAAAAGATGTATTAAAGAACGTGGTGGAGTTGTAATTGCAGGAGAAAGATTCATTTCAAGCAGGAGTAACTGAGGAGCAGGGGAGCTGGAAAGTCTGTTGACAGGAATCAGTATCTCTGTTCTGTTCTTCTAAGGCAGCAACCGGAATATTGAACCTCATAAGTGACTGGTTTGGAATGCTGTACATAGGCGACACTTCATGTGGTGTACAAATGCAAGGCTCTATTGCTGAGCACTTTTTGTGTTGTACTAAGCTAACGGCACAATACTGTAAACATGACTTCATATATGATTTGTCATTAGTGTAATACATTTTTTTATTTACTGTCAAAAATACACAGAACACACAAGTAGTAATTTGAAATGAACCATTTTTAAATACACTGAACTTTTTGTTCCATTGTTATCAGTATTGAATGGTTTACAAAGAATTGTAAATGTAATATATACCTATACTTCATCCAACAGTTGAACAAATCATAGTGAATTATGGGATTGCCTGTCAGAATTAGGCCAGGTATCTTAAAGTTAAAATGCTGCATTCGTCTGCAACTTGGTAGGTTTTGGAACAGAGCGAGTGTGTGTAAAGATGAATGGATGATGGGAAAGAAAAGAAAGAGACTTTAATGAAGTTGAGGAGTGGATGGTTGAATGAGAATAGAAGAGAGAGAGACTCTTCACCCCACCCGGGTCATGGCAGCTGGGTGGTGGTGGAGGTGGGTCGAGGGCTGGGGAGTGACAGGGTCTGTAGAAGAATGACTCGGTGGGGTGGCTTTGTGCCGGGGTTGAATAGAGAACTGAATGAGGCTCTTTTTCGGCCACTGTGTGTGGGGTGTTTGGGGGTGAGGGGGGGCGNGGGAGGAGGGGTCCGCATGCTTGCAACTTCTAGAGAGAGAGAGGTGTATGTTTGTGTTTTGTCTCTGCTTTCCATTCATGGTCACACTTCCTATTCAGTTCTCCTAAACAATACTGTGAAAAGCCAGTACGTTTAAGTCGGAATTCATTGGCCTTTACTGTACATACTGTAAATGTAACCCTTTCATCTATTATTCCTCTAACACAGATGTTCCTGAACTCAAATGGTAAAGTGTGGCACTACCCAATAGAGTAGCAAGGTCATACACATACTGATGTATAGCTTAAATTTGCTGCAGAAGCATCTACTAAATGCATACATGTAAAAATAATACCAACCTAGTGGCTTCATGCATTACATCAGGAAGAACTTCCTTGCTTGAAAACATGGGATGGCTGAACATTTCACAGTGAGCCAGACAGACACAATTATGCCAARCCAACAGTGACAGTGGCCGACAGCCTTTCCTCAGGCTCAGTGTGTAGAGGCTGCTGTGCCTGGCAGAGTCCAGAGATTACTGCGTACAGTAGAATCCATTCCAAACCCAACAGCATGACAAACATCAGTCTCTCACTCTTAGTCTGTCGAATTGTTTGCTTTGACAGTATTCAGCTGTGCTGGCTGGAAAAGTGATTCCCTCATTTTGACTGATGGATGGATGTGACTTGTAAAGTTGGTCTTTTTTCGCTACTCTCTCTGTTTATATGTTCAGTTCTCTAAGCTGCTCTTGAGTCTGTCTGACAATCGGACTGCTTGCATCAGGCTTCTGAGAGTAATATATGAAAGTTAAAATAGTTATAAAAATAAGGAGTAAAGGGGCTCCAAGTCAGACCTTCCTGGTGGGGGTCTGGATAGCATGTCAGATTCCTTTTTGGCAGGGGTCTGGAAGTGATGGTGTCAGGGCCACGTGAATAGGTCTCCTGCAGTCCACCTGCTTTTGTGTATACTGCTTTGAAAGAGAGACTTTTTGAGGCCATGGAGATTTCCTTCATCTTCTTAGCCTTCAAAGGAAGTTCAGCCCGGTCCGTGCTTGAAGATTAGACCTCAGCCAATCTGTGGAATGTGTGACTGTACATTTAATTTTGAATTTCGGTCTCTTATTTAAAGCTGTATTCCAGGTTTATACAAGTTAATACACAACACAATTTAAACTTAAAGTGATGCATAAAGTTATGAACAAGTATGAGATTTTCCAGTAAATTATTTCTGTAGTCAAAGACAGCATGTTGTTTTCAAGTTTACAACCCATTTAACTCATTGACTTCTATGTAACACAAACTGCACAATGTTTTCACCATTCCCTCACATTACATTTTTCTTCTATACAATGAAGGTGAATGGAGACTGAGCCTGACATTCCCTAATATTCTGAAAGAAGTCATGTAGGTTTAAAACAACAAGAGTGTGAATAAATAAAAATATAAATGTATTTTTAAACTGTCTAATCACTGTCTTATGTCATAATCTCCTTCCTATTTTAACTGCATAATTAAAACAAACAACATTTTACTCGTCTTTGGAATCTTCTGTTTGCTCATGTTTGCCCATTCCATCATGCTCTGATTTTTTGGCTTCTTCATTGTGATGGTGGTTTGTGGAGTTGCTTTTTGGAAGGCAGCGTGGAGAATCCTATCTCCCTGAGCTTAATGCTTATTAAGGCTCCCATCTGCCTCTGGGGTAGAGGAATATTGGGGGATGAGTGTCTTTGGGGGTTTTATTAGGGTCTTCTGTGGTTTGCATGCTACAATGGGGCCTTTGGGAGAGTTGGGGGGCATCACACCAAGAACACACACATACACACACACACATACATGCCTGCTCACCGGCTGGTTTTCAATGTCCAAGTGCTGGAACGAAACGTCCCCTGTGTGTGTGGCATGCTGGTAAAGGCAGTCTGATGGTGTGTGACCAAAGAGTAATTTTCTTTGTGACGTTGCTCTAGTTTTCTTTGTGACAGATGTAGAAGGCCACACACAACGTGATTTTGTAAACGGGGAACCCTGCCTTACCAGAAAATGAGAATGTGGAGTTTGATGTGTATAAATGCTGATAAATGAATATGATATGAAGAGCTCTTCAGGTAGGGTTTCAAAGTGAAAGCAGAGCAATAAATTAGTTTGATGCACTAGAGCAATAACACATAAGTGGTATGTCACTTAAAAGGATAGTTTACAAAAAATATATTTTTTTAAATCATTTACTCACCCTTGTTTCATTACAAACCTAGATGACCTTTTCTTCAGTGGAAATAAGAAGATATTTTTAAAAATGTGTCAGTGGTTTTGTGTCCATGCAATGAAAGTCAATGGGTGCCATTGTTGTTTGGTTACCAAGCATACTTTAAATATCTTTTTCTGTGTTTCTCAGAAGCAACAATGTCATACAGGTTTGGAATGAATGAAGGTGAGTAAATGATAAACGATATTTCTTTTTGGGTTGAACTATTCCTTTAACTATCCTTTAGTCATGAATGCATTGGCCTCCACTCATTCAAATAAAAGAAGGCCTAATACAACAGTCCTGGTTTTACTGTCAACACCTTAGGAATGACTATTTAATGGCTGCACCCTGACTGCTGGGCTTGTACTGGAACATACAAGATAGTGATGCTTAATCCCGTTGGAGTGTGTTGTTGTGGTTTCCACACCCATTTGGCATGATTGTGGTTTTTCACTTTTCAGTTTTGCTGGATTTCATTTGGGAAGGTTCAGGTTCTACTCTTGGACTAAGAGGCAGAAGTAAAAACCTGATTCAGGGTTTTGGGAAGAGAGGAGTCAAAGCAAGCACGATGGATCTTAAACTGCAAACTAGGGTTCACAAGAAGGCCACGTCCACAGGGCCCGTCAATCAGATGTTTTCATACTTGCTTGTGCAAATCGAATGAATTGCTTTGTGTTTTTGACACTTTGCTTTAATTTAGTTTAGACTGGAATCTTTGGGCTTATTGTAGCATGAGAGCTGTACTAATGCTAGTTTACTGTATTTTAATAAGCGATTAATCTGTTTGATAATATCAAATATGTGATTATTTCTTTGATGAAATAGGATAAAAAGCCCTGTTTTATTTTTATTTAAATTAATTTTGTTATATTTTTATGTTTCTATTTTAAAATATTTTAGTTGAAAAATGACAATAAGTTTTCATTAAATTTTTTCAATAATTTTTTCCACACTGTGCCCTCAAAAAGGCATTACGCTGCTGTTTAGAGCTGTTAAAACTGTTTTGCAAAATAGGCTGATTTTGAATTCATAACATGTGAGAATAAGAATATATCTGAATGTTAGTTATGCACTGAGGAAAACATCTGTCAGTTGCATTCAACAGCACAAGCATCTCTCAGTACCTGACGCTGCTGGCTGCTCACGTGAAACTCTTATTAGATTTTTTGAAGCGTTTTATAAAGTGCTCCAGTGTATTGGACAGTTTGGGTCGTGCTATTTCCGCAGCATCTCTGTGGCCTCTGCCATTTCTCAGATGTGTTTTTTTCAATAGACATATCTTACTTCCTTGCCTAATGCACGGTTTCTTTGTGTGTGTGCTTGTATTTTATATTTATACCCACCTCTGCTGTTCCCCAAGCTTCTTAACCGCAGATGCACAGATGGATAGCATGGCCGACCTCGCTTTCACCTCTCTGCTCCGATTAGCAGGTGAGCTGAGCATGTACCCAGCTAACAGGGAATGTTCTCAGAACACCGGCTAACATTCTTTAAATGTTCTCAAAGCTATCAAAACATGTAGTTACAGTAACATTAGCACAATTTTTTTGTGTTATATATCATATCAAAAATGTTGTTCCTACGTTGTTAGTGGAATGTTTTCAAAACGTTACAGAATTACATTTTTTAAACTTATAATCAAGCATTAATGCTAATATAACATCTAAAAAACTGGATGTTTCGAACATTCCTAGAACTTTCAAAATCATTTTTAACATTTGTTACTTAATAGAAACATTATGGAAAAGTTCTTACAACCTAAAATTTTTAGGTAGGAGTTTCTACAGACCCTAGTGCTTACAAAAGGGCCCCAGATCTTTAAGATCTTCAAGCCTTGCCTAAAAGCTACCATGGGCAACACTTCCCCAAAGCGGCCACCCCCCAGACACCCAGCCATCCATTCCCAGTGAGCAATACAGTCCTTACGTCTGTACATCACAGTGGTGGGTTGGCTAGAGCCCTATCACAGTGTGGCTTGTGTTTATGAGGATTAAGGAAACAGATGGAAGGCCATGCTGACTGGTGTGGCTTCATTAACTCTGTGCAACCGTTCTAAACTCCTCCGCCCCTGCTCATCCCGCTCCGGAGCTCCGAGCCGAGCCCAGAGGTCTACGGGGAGAGGGAGGTTACAGCAGGGGGAGGTGGATCACGCTCATGACGGCTGTGAAGATGTTTATTGATCTGAAAGCCGAGATGTGGGCAGGATGTTTCTACTTGATTGATTAATGTTGAAGTGAAGCAGTGGGACTTTCTTTAAAGAAAGACTCTTGACATCATGTTGTCAAACCAAAGGCGAGAGAGAGTGTGTGTTTTTCCCAGTGGAGCTCTGTGTGTTACAACAGGTCTTCAGTGCTGCGGTTTTGTGAGTTTGTACGGCGGTTTGTCAAACAGCACATGTGACAGGGCAATATAATAATGACAAAGTGATTTAAAATTGAACACCAGTACCGCTGGAGCTCATTTTTATCCTTTGGTCAAACAGCGTGAAACCAGATGTCAGTCTCTGAGTCTTTTTGTGACCTTGTACTGATATTTGTGGTTGCTCATTGAGAAAGATTAATCATAAATGAGATCTCTTTGCAATGTCAGTTGTTTCTTCCAGATGGCAATGAGTCTAAATGGAGATCAAAGACTTTTTAATCGTGCTGCTTCTCATATTTTTCACAAAAGTGATTAATAACAAAATAACAAAAAAAAAAAATAAGGTAGGATAGGCAGTTTTGGAAAAGCTAGCAATAGAAAGCTGTCTTTGAAAGCATAAGAGCCCACTATTCTTCAGTATGCTCTTTAAAGCCATGTCTCCCCCTAAAAGCATACATAGTTTGAAAAGCAAGTAGGACATCCTATTATGGCATTCGGACCGAATGCAATGATTGGATAAATATTTCATGGTCCTGCGCCTTCTGCGCCACAGAAGACATAAATATAATTAGACTATTTTACTTAGTGATTACTGTCAGGATGTGATCAGCTTTCATCCAGCATAACAACAAAAATGTTTCAGGAGAAAAACACCAACTCAGTCTTTTAAATGACCAAAAAATGCCTGTTTTGAAAACAAATTGTTGGTTATTGCACTGAAGATGACCAAATGGCATTTGTTAAAGAATGCTTGGCTCATTCTTCCTGTAGGCACTCCTGTGCACCAAAAATCACTGTCTCAACACGTTTATCTGAGCCATTGCTACTGTAAGCCATTACAGTGCTGGTAAGCACTCAAGCCCCACCTTTTGTACAAATCCATGAGGTTAATCTCAACCTCCAACACATTTTCTTTGTCTGAATTTTAGCATTTTAACATTGAACGACTTGAAGACAGAACATGCTTAGGAATCTTAATTCTTGACTTAAGCCAGGTAGACAGACTGACATCCAGCAGCCCATGGGAGAGAGCTTTGACAGAAGATGTTTTTGGAAGGACAGACCCACAGGGAGTCTTTGTGTGTGTGTGTACCGCAGTCTGTTAGGGAAGACGTACTGTAGGGCTGCAACCTTACAGTATGTCACTCAGGGGTAGACAGGTGGTGTACAAAACAAACCAGCAGGAAAGACTAACTTCTCTTCTGGGGTCAGGGAATACTTGTAGAGGACTTTATGTTACCATCTGTCCATAATGGGGATTTAAACACAACAAAGGGCCATAAGGGATGCACAGTGTTTGTACTTTTAGAACATTTTTTGAACCCAGCTAATGATTTTAGGTTGTAACAATGTTTCCCTAACGTTTCCATTAGTAACAAAAATGAAAAATGTTGAACGTTTTGGGAATGTTTAAAATGTCAATTTTGTAGTCATAGTATTGTAACATTATTGCTTAGTTATAAGAAAGGTATTCAAACAATTTCTTAATTCTGTTACATTTTTAAAACGTTTCACTAACAACTTATGAATAACATTTTTGATATGATATATAATGTTAAACATCTTTCTACTAACGTACTGCAAGAACATTTTTGATAACTTTAAGAGAACTTTTAGAGAATGTTAGCTAGCGTTCTGAGAACATTACCTGTCAGCTGGAAAGTCACTTATTCAGTCATTGCTTTGCTGATTATGTTTCCTTAAGATGCCATCACCACAATGTCGTCTTCTAATCTGCTCGCTCATAATGACTTCTAAACACATTATGGCCCTTTTACTTCTAGGTTATATTGAAGTTGAAATGGGGGAGAAAGAAGACTCTGGAAGTCAATCTCATACTCATTTGCTGTTAAATTTTCCTTATGCGGGTCGCCGCCAGCAGATAGTGCTTATGTTGCTGTGTACACGCTCTCGTTATTAAGTGCAACAGGGCTTTTGTTTCATTGATTTAAAGCACTGAGTGTGACTGACAGGGAGAGAAAGGAATGTTTGTAAGAGTCTTTGAGCAGCCAATGGCATCCACCCACTGCCTGCGCACTCGCTCGAGGCTGCGCTTAAGATCGTATTTGTTTGTGAGAGTGTGTTTTTGTTGAATGACAGTCATACAGTGCTGCAGAGTGCGTAAATCCATCTTAAATGAGGCCTAGACCTTTTAGCACCACAATTTACACATCTGTCCTGAAGGCACAGACACATTGGAAATAATGACCCACAATCGACTAGAGACAGTCTGATTGCCACAGAGGAGAGAGAGAGAGAGAGAAAGAGAGAGAGAGAGAGAGAGAGAGAGAGAGAAARACATGATGGCAAACAAGAATAAACAGCACATATAGAAACAAACCTGCCCTCTGTGTTTGGCCCTGATCTTTCAGCAAGAGGGCCAATTACATGACTATGTCTTACCAGTCTTTCATCTGCTAAAAGTTACTGTGTTGAAATGATGGTCCTCTCTCATACAATTACATGGAGACGTCCCGGATAAGGGGTCTGTCACACCCAGCGACAGAGATACAGCCTTAAATTTCTTTCAGGACATAAAAACACCTGTTTGACTCTTTGATCCATCAGGAACCTGAGGGACATCTTTTCAGTCTTTTGTGTGTATGACTGCATTTTCATTGCATTTTTGTTGGCTCATCAGAATTCAAAGCAGTATACTTAATGTATCAGTATAAATATGAGTATTTTTATATTTACAGTACACTCTGATAGCTACAGAATAACTTTTAGCTTGTTATATTGTTGCTGACCACAGAAAGAAAATTTAGAAAATTGGTCAGTTTTTTTTGGATATTTAAATGGAAAGACATAATAGGCAAAAATCTATGGATTGTGATTGGGTTTTGTTACCATATGTGATCTTTACTTGATAAAAGAACTGTTTAATGAGTTTATATTGCCTGACATGTTTCATGTTTTAATTCATCATTAATCCTTTAACATTGGCCACCATCTATATGTGATTTTCTTTGACATGAAGCATGTGAACACAAAGGTTTTGCTGTGATGCTTCAAGCCTCTGCTGTCTGTCATGTCTGAAACAGGCTAGTCTGAAACAGGCTATCAAGAACATCTGGCAGTGTGAGACCCTCAAACAGAGACCCTCACAGAGCCAGAGTTCAAAAGTGGTGGTTTATTAAACATACAATGACAATGTTGTGTTAATAGCTCAGTATTAAAGCAGCTGAATAGAAAACATTTGTGTGTTCATGTTAAGATTGAAATGATTCTTTGAAATCCTCAGTTTTAAGTATGTATTTGCTTAATTAGAATTTGCGAACTCAATTACTTTATAATAGTAAAGAAAACATTGGTGAGGATTCATGTACCTCATGTAAAAGATTACAAATATTTCAGGGTTTATAGCCTCAGTGGTTTTGTTAAAAATGGTCAGTGTGAGATATCAAACTGAAATTTAACATCAACACATAAAAGCAAGAAAAATAGGTGGTGCTTTAAAATAACCACCACAGGGATGCCAAATATTCTGCTGTAATAAAAACAGTGATAAGATTTTAAGATCAGCAGTTTTAAATATGGTGACCTTACAGTGGGACCAAAGGAGGAAGTATAAAATTATAAAAATAATCAAACACTGAGTTGTTATTCAAGTCTGAAAATGACAATTCAATTTAACTTTCGTAACATTAACAACCTTTTGTCTGGCTAACCAGTCAATAAATTTGATTTCATTGGGCATTATAATGGAAGACACTGCTTGTGCTTTCTGATGTAAGATTTAAGAGGCAGTGATGTCATAAATGGTCAAATGAAATTTCCTCCACAACTCATCCAAAGGTCAGAAAACTAAAGGTTTCGAAATGAGCCATTTTTAACAAAACAAAGATACATGCATGAAGGGAAAGAGGAAGGGTTGATTAATATTGCATTGAGAGCAGATAAAACACAACCACCCTCATAAAAATGTCATGGAAATGTTTAACCAAATCACCAAAGATGAAGCTGCAATCAGAAGTCCTGATACGTGCAGTGCAGATCATTTGCTTGTATGTGCTTCTTATTTCTTACAAAAACAGTTTCAGATCATGTTGTATTTTTTTGAAGCGATGGAACATCACATGGGGCTTCATGTAGGGGGTTAAAACATTGCTTTAGGTTTTGTGCTTCTAAAATATGTGGCTTTTGTTAGTAACACAGCAAAATGTCATTTAGATATTATACATTGTAAGTTTAATAGCAGCCACTCAATTTACAAAATTATAATTTGTAGCTTTTAGTGTGTATGTGTGCATACTGCTCAAAAACAACTCTTCAATTCTTTTCAGTGGCATTATCCATGTGTTTTGTGTTTCTATGCTGTGATTGGTTTAAAAGTTGGGCAAAAACAGGGCCAGGGCCAATCACTAGGGGCTTATCATACCTTAAAGGTGAAGTGTGTCATTTTTGTTCTAATCAGCAAACAAGAACTGCGAAAATGACTTTACAAACAGGTGTCCTAAACCCATATTAAGTTGAATAGAAGTTTTACAGGGAAGACAGACACACATTACCTTTTAGAAGACTTACATAATGATCTCATTAAACATCCAATGAGCTGCTTAAATTGCATTCAAGTTAATGAGTGTGCCATATAATGAGACCGAGCATCAAGTGTGTGTTTTTTGTCTTTTAAATGTAACTGCTTTATACATGTTTACCAGAACTTTCAGGTTGCCTTTGCGGCTGAAGAGAGAACGTCTAAAAGAACGTAGGGTGGGTCCCAGGAGAGAGAGAGATTGCTTGAGGATTAGCTTGGTTTTGATGAAATGGTGTTGTTCATCTCAACAGATCTGAAACTCCATTTCAAAGCACACACTCGCACTCGGCTACACACAACCTTATTAACAAATGGAGTCCCGCAGGAGGAGCCCCCACCTTGGTGTTTTTCATGCTCACTTTTTTCTCTGTTTATTCAAGGGATTATGGACCCCTAATCTCTTTGAACCATAATTCAGATTAGATTTTGTATTATTTTTAGGGCCGGGCCTGTACCCAGCTCGCTCTATGACCGACCATGTTGCTCTAATAGAAAATTGATTAAAGTGCTTGACCACTTGTCCCAGATTTGAAGAACATGACATCAGAGAGATGATAAAAACAGACAAACAGCATCATGTATGCGGTCACCCACCAGTGACACAACAATTGATTTCTTTGTTGCAGTTTTTGCGTCTTTGTTTGTGTGAATGTTTATACATGCAGTCAGATTGAGCGGGAGAGAGTCAGTCATAAGGAGATTACTTGATGATGAGCTCTGTCACTGTGTCATGCATTTTTCATCCTGTTGCATATTATTGGTTATTATTGCACACATGGCCTGAATTGTCCTCTGTTTGTGTCGATGTCCTGGTTCAGGGGCAAAGAGTCTCAATACACAGTATTACATATTCTCAGCCTCACACGACTTTATTCGAAGACCCCCTAGAGGCCGTCATGACCATCTGATGCAAGTGCTGACTAAAATCACCAGTTCTAATATGATTGGCCGGCTATATAACTCCTTGAAGGGTACTCAGGTTTCATATCTGCAAATTCAGCCATGTTAGGGATTTGGGCTGATACAAAGTTTTTTTTTTTTAAGAACTAGTCACTGGATTTGTCAAACTGGATTAGCATGTAAACTAGTTTTCCACGATCAGAACTTTTGTATACTTCTTTGTTTATTTTTACATTACATTTACACAACTTACAATACATTCAAGCTGTAAATTTTGTTTTGTCAGGGTTTTGTTAAAATTTTGTTTTGTTTTCCCTTGGGATTAAATCCACAACCTTTTGCGCTGCTAACAAAATGCTGTTTTGACAAAGTTTGCATAATTTGCATATTTATACAGTGTTGTTTGCACATCATTATGCTATAATGTATTTCAGATGTCTCGCCCCCAAGTGCCACATAAAGTGCACTGTGGTTGGTTGCTTTACATGTCAGTCAGACAGCCACTTCCTGTGTGGCCATCTGATGCATAGTGGTTCCAGCCAGACTTACTAGGAGTTACATCACTTTATGAGCTTTTTTTGGGAAGGTGTCATTCATATGAACTGTACCTGCACATGTGCATCATTATGTAATAGCAAAGCTAATCTTTATTACAAACTGAGGCACGCAGACTCTCGTACAGTATGAAGTTTTGTGCTCTTTCTTACACATAATCTCCTGAAATGTGGGCTTTGCTCTTAGCATCCTCTGGTTGCTTTACCGCTTGTTTGTTTTTCCCCCTTGTTTAAAATGAATTATGAAACAAGAACTGGAAGCGGAAAGCCGCTGCGAGTGAGTGTCAAGCTCTTCAGCCTCAGGCAGAGAGAGATATAGAGAACAGAAGGAGTCTCTGTCTTCCGCCTTTGCTTACTAATGCATCCATTCCCCCCAGACCCCATAATATACACCTAAGCTAAACAAATGAAAGCATGCTCCAAACTGCATATTAGAATTGGTTTTATTGCTCATATGAGGGAGATTGAGGGGGTAGCTGTGTGTTTACACTAGCTTCCTCCCAACTGAGGCCCTCTTGGACTGCAGTGTACATTTCATTATTCTTGCCTCCTCCAGGGAACTCCTGAGAAGATCTGCTGTGCCCAATTAGATTATGAGCTAAAAGATTCTAGGGCACTGGCAGGTAATTGGTCACCACTTCTTTCATTATCAGCTCTTACAAGTTGTGACTAAAGGGCACGTTCCCAGCTAACAGGGAATGTTCTCAGAATGTTGGCTGATGTACTTTAAAAGTTTCCTGAAAGTTGTCAAAAACGTTCCCGCAGTAATGTTAGCAGAACTTTTTTTAACGTTTTATATCATATATATCATATATCAAAATATTAAGTTGTTAGGGGAACATTTTCAAAACATCAACAGAATGTAAAAAACATAGAAGCTCTTCTTAACATTCTTAGAAACAAGCAAATGTCTAATCTAATCTAAAAAACAGACGTTTTGAACGTTCCTACAACTTTCAAAATAACAATTTTCATGTTTTTGGTATTAAATGGAAAACATTGTAACAACCTAAAATTGTTAGCTGGGGTTGTAGCGTTATTTATTTGACTTCCACTGTTTATCTTCTGTGTTTTTATCTTGCTCACCCTCTCTCTCTCTTTCTCTCTCTCTCGCTCTCTTTTTTTCTTACATGATTTTGCTTGGCGTTCTGTGGTGAGATTAGAGCAGGACTCGGAAGGCTTCACTCATTTCAGACTTCTGGAAAGGGTTTTAAGTATGCATGAGTCACAGTGCATGAGGACTGTCATGATCTAACCAGTTGTTGAATATTTTACTTCATAAAAGTTAACTAAGGATATTAATATACTACACTTAGTGATGTATATTGGATGTCGCGCAGAAGATGAAACATCGTGATTATTATCCTCTAGGCAGGAATGTTGTTTGTTTAATGATATGTTTTTACTGTTCTTCATTATTAAATATCTAATACCTGTGAGGTAGTAAATTGCTCCATATATTTCTAAGTGATTCATTGGTTGCCTTTCAGCAGTATTAAAGTTTCTGGGCTACAATATAATAGCTTACAGTGTGTGCAAATACACAGATGTGATATTATTTTAGATGTACCTGATATACACTTAAAAACTTCATTACTTTATTAGCTGACTGAAGTACTCTGCAGTCCAGTAAAATGGCAGACTGTATTTATGTGCAGTTATAAAATATGAGAGGTTTTAAAAGTATTTATACTTTTAATTCAGCAGAAACACGCTGTACAGTAGTTTTTAATGTCCCCCAGACATTTTTTGTTAATTTGGTTTAGACTGTGTTTATTTCCCAAAAGATACCATACCTGCTATTTGCTAAAGCTCAGGTTTTACCATACATTTACCTGAGGCTTTTTAAAAAAGCTTAATGCTTTGTTGTACAATTAAAACACCTTATTAAAACAGTTCCCTAAAATGTCTGCAAGTAATTCATCTGCACTTTTTACACGCTTTATTGGAAGTAAAGTGCATTTGTGCGATCCTGTATATTTAATTTGCAGTAAAAAATATTTTAAGTCATACAAAGCCTTCAGTTATGCACAGTGTGGTTGTGCTACATGTTGAGACTCTTTGGCAGGTTTGATCTCAGGATGAGGTGACCTGTGAACTGAGAGTTACTGAAAGAACATTATTACCATTTGCCCTCTGAGCAACAGTTGAACCCCGGTGCCCAGGTGAAACTGTCTATGCCATTACGGTGACGTCTGCTGAATAACTATTCAGCAAAAGTAAAACACTTGTATAAAGTCAAAAAAGTCAAAGAATCGTTTGAAAGATTAATGTTTTGATTGAAGGGTTTTGATCTATTTAAAATATATTTTTATTCATGGATTGACAATTACTACTGTAAATATGTAATTAAATGATCTTGTACTTTCAGTTTTACCAATTAATTGTAAGGATTTATGGTAGATTTCTATAGGTTCCAACTAAAGGTTTGGCATGAAATTATCAATTTGAGGTGGTAACATCATTGAAGTAAACCATAAGTTTTCTGATTTTGTGCCTCTTTTACTAGCGTCTTTTGCTAAAAAATCATTTTTTGTGAGGATATTGTTAAATTAATTGTCCCTCAGAAGTATAGCCATCCTGCACACACACACATATACACAGTAATAGATACCCGTTTCCAGAATGCCTATAGGTCACTTCTGCAATGGACATTATCAGCTCTGGGACATGAGATAATGCTTTCTTATAAAACTTCTTGTGCCCCATCAATGCTAGAACTGACTGGAAACTTTAAAGGGGTCAGACTTGATTGCTTTAACTGGACCTCATTCAATGTCTCATTCATGTAAAGCTCTAATTGCCCCCTTGTGGTAGCCTTACCTGTGTGATAACACTTCTGAGTTGTCTCGTGGCCGGAGGTCTGTTTAGGCCTGGCTGATTGTGTCGTCAGTAACTATCACGGGGATTGTTTGAGATGGCTTGAAAAGTGTGTGATGGCAGTTAATACAAGACCACTGAGAAATATAACATTCATATGACAGACTTTTCTTTTAACAGCAGACAAGCGTTCTCAGAAAACATGCTCGTTCTACTGAAATAGCTGGTTCATTGGCCATAAAAGGTTTGGGGGCCTCCCGAAGGGACACTTGGATATTATATTGGTTTAAGTGTGTGGGTGGGACAGAATGTGTGCATGTGCTGATGGAGGTTCTGTATGGAAATGGTCGTAGCCTTATATTAGTTTTCTATTCTCCAGCGTCAGTGTTATTACGATGCGCTCGGGCGTGCTTTGCGAATGTGTCGAAGCGGAGGCTGTTTTTCACCTACAGTATGTTTCTCTAAAGCGTTTACTGAAAAATATTTTTCTGCCTGCTTGTGATTTAGCTTTAATTTCACAAAGAGATTATGGTCTCGTGGAAAGATAATCTATTATGATTGACTGCGGTAATCTGGGCTTTCGAAAGGGTGGGGGTCTTTTCCAGTGAGGTAGCCGGGGTGGGTGGCGTTGTTCTGTTATCTATGTCTGTAGACCACCCAGTCTATGACATCATCAGACAGAATGCCCATATGCCACTTTTGCTTATATTAATAACACTTGTAAGTGGATTTAAACAGATTTCTGATTTCGTAACGGCCACTGTGTTACTGCATGGAGTGGATTTGGCTGTAATGTCACACTCATAGATAAAATAATTTGTCTAAAGCACTTCATGTCATTTGTTTCCCTCTGCTTTCGTCTAAACTGTCTCACACTAATTGTGTTTGGCCTAGCGTCTGAGCTTAAGCTTAGTCTTGTCTTCTACATTTTTCCCTACATTTTCATATTGACCAATTACAAACTCTCTAACATGCAGTTTGGATTTATATAAGTTGCAATCTATAACTTTTGCCTCTCTATCGCCATCTCTGTTTAAAACATAACATTGCAGGGAGTTATTTTCTTAACAGGAATGAGAAGTTTAACCTCCTACAAACTCTGCACCATCTACAGTGCCCTAACATGCAATATTGTAGCCAAATCATCATATTTCTGTTAACAGATGGATATTTCCAATAAAATTTAAGTCATTAATATAAATTTAACATGTAATTGATCAATTCAAAAACAAGTTACAGATTGCAATTTTAACTTTGTAAGATAAGTTGTCTGTATAGTAATGAGAATACATTATGTTTGGCTATTCTGTTCCGTGCTTCTCATTTTGAACACATAATAAAAAACAAATTCTGCCATCCCTTATTTTAATGATGTTTCAAAGTCACATGACCCAAAAGAAGATGTTAAGCAGAATAAAATAGGAGCTAACAGCCTTAGTCATTTACTTTCATTGTATGGGAGAAAAACACATTAGAACTGAAGTGGAAGATTAATAATATGATTTGTTTACCACTTACTTGTGAAAATAGTGTCACAAAGCTATTAAAAAACTGTAAGCTGTAGGCTTTTGGTCTTCCTGGCTTTAATTTATTAATAATCAATATTATTCCCTCTTATGCAGGTCAGACTCAACCTACATCATTTTGCTCTTACTTTTTCCTTATTATTTCTCTCTATTGGTCCACACTGCATCTGTCTTCCTGTCTCGCTATTGATTTACCATCTACATTTAAAAACCCTGCTGTGGTGCTATTGTACTCCCGCCTTAGATATCTAGACTACAGGCTTAGAAATGTAATAAATATGGCCATGAGGAACAGTCTTTCTTCTTTCTGTCTCTGTTTTCATCTCCGTCTGTTCAGTTATTTGGCAGGCTGTTTGGCTTATACGAAGCACTTTTGAAGGTAAATCTTATGTCAGCTCTTGGCCAGAGGGACTGAGATGATGAGAGGTCTCTTTATCATTCTAATGGGAGCCACATAGCTCAGGGCTTGCCTGCATGTGGTGGGGGACCACGGCATGCTTGGAAACAGCCCACCCTCTCTCTGGTCTGGAAACAGTGTCCATATGCAGGCGCGATATGGAGAGAACACCACTGCATACAAACGGCTGACCCAGAGACAGCATGCTATCCGTGCATTGCGTGAAACCGCTAATACTGATTCGCGGCGAGTGGAATGTTAAAATTATGCAGATGCGCAAAAAATGGCAACCACAAGTGTAGCAACGTTTCCCTGTCTAAGATCCAAAGCTCAAGACAGGTTTGTACACAGCAAAATTTTCCTGAATATCTAATAGACTGCTAATGAAGCATATGGAAGGTGTTGAGATGAATATATGCACAGCTGGATCTGACATACTGTTACGCACACACAGTTGGATCCTGGCTGCACTCTGGAGCGGTGTTGCTACTGTTTCAGAAACTCAACTCTTTGGCCAGTGCACTGGCTGGAGGAACAGACTGAACATAGAGTGCCAGGGATCTCTTAAGTGGGCCTGGCGACTTGTTGGCACCAACTTTTTATACAATGTAAATATAAAAGCTTTATGGGGGGGGAAATGTTCTTTCATCATCACGTCGGCCCATTTAAGCTGTGGACTCTAAATTACACAAGTAATTAAAACAAATGTGCATGCTTTGAATTCTCCATACTCCTCTGATTGAATATTGCAAATGAATTACTATTCAAAGTAAAACTATTTCTCAAAATAAAAATTCATATTAAAATGTTAAATTAATTACAATTATTTAGATAATACAGCAGGGTCAGTGTCTTATAGACAGTGCTTTGACATTTCACAGCCGACTTGAGGTCATTTTTCAGTATTTTTATTTTATCTTTTCTCCTATGCTACTTCCTGTCTCTACCCCACTGTTCTATCCAATCACAGCACAAAGAGTCAGTCGGTGGTACTGCATGTGTCTCTAATACATATAGCAGACATATATGTTGTAGATTGTAATTGGCCAACATAGGGCCAAGCTGCTTTTTAGTCCCAATCAGTCTTTGTCAGGCTGAGTGGAAATAAGTGGAAAAAGACACTGAAGGAGTGAAGAGCGACTGAAGGAGAGGAAAACGAGAGTGAGAGAGACCAGACGTCACTGCTTGTTAGCATCAGAGCAGACGCGGGGGTTCGTCACGCCAGTCGCTCGTTCACGGCATCGCCGAAGAAAGCATCCAAGCCCAGGGCTCTGGACGTGTGACAGGACCAGTCTTTCTTTACCACAGCTCCCAGTAACACACTGTCACTATCTGTCAGGCTCCGCAGAGCAGCTGTGATTCCAGTCGACCTGCAGTTGTCTGGATGTCAAACGGAGGGCTTTGATTTGACAAGACCCCAGATAATATGCTTTTAATAAATAATGCAATATAAAAGTTTCAAACAAAAGTGATCAAACAATGCTGCCAAAATAGATAGTCTGAGGAGTTAGATCGGTCACGATACATCAAATGAGTGACGTTTTATGAAGGTTTTGTAGACTCCATGTTGTATTTCTCATTCCATCAGAGTTCTCAGACTTTAAATTCACCTCAGTATGAACTTAGACAGACGTTTGACTTTCAGAAGGAAGTCTGGTCCACATGCAACAGAGTACCTTTTCCCCTAGGTAAACTGAAAGCCGTTCTTGTGGGCAGTATTCACACAATCACTTGAAATATTCACACAACACTGGCATGTATGTGGCATGTATGTGCTCTGATGCTGAGAAACTTGATTTAGATTTGGATCTATTTAAAATGTTTGATCTATTTATGTGATCATTTAAACTCACTTGCTACATTCTAGTAAGGATAGAACACGTGTTCAGACACATGTACGCTTAAATGCTCATGAAAATTAAAAAACCATCAACCATCAGTGGCTGTTTTTGAATAATTTAAATTGGAGTGCTGAGTCACTAGACTGGGAAAACAACCAGTAATGTGAGTGCGAGACATTAGCCTGTAAGAGCTTTTTTACTGTTGTTTTAATAGAGATGGAGGGCAGGACTGCTGTGCTCTGCTGTCTACCAGCAAGGTGCATGGAGGAGAAAACAAAAGGTTATGAGGGGGTTAAAGGTGAGAGGTCCGATGTATAAAGTAGAGAGTGGAATGGCTGAAAGGCCAGTAAGGCTAAAAATCAGTAAGAAAGAAGAAAATACTGGGCAGATAAAGGATGTAAACAGCATTAAGCTTTAGTTAAGCTGAGTGCAAGACACATTCACTTAGCCAAAGCCAATACGGGGTCAGAAGATCGATGAGCTGCTCCATTTTCCACTCTTTCTCTCTCTCTCGATTTATCAGTTTTATCTGTCTTCTGCTTAAGTAAACTTTGGTTTTCTCTGCTGATTTCACTTTCCTGACTCAAACTGTTCTTTCCATCCTGTGTGTGTGTGTGTGTATAGAGGTGTTGGGGAGTGAGTAAAAGTAGCAACACTGCCAGCCTAATCAAATGAAACCTAATGATTTGATTCAATTGGACAATTCATGTAAACAAACAAGTCACTGATCAGTTGAATGATTTATTAATTTATGCCTTTTTTTAAAATATATACTCTGTGGAATGCACAGGACCATAAAATATTCATCCATTTCATTCTGAAAATCCCACTTGTCTATCAAACAATGCATTTGCATACCACAATTGAAGGAGGTGTGGCTTTGAAGAGCGATCTTATGCTTTCAAAGCTAGTTGCTATTGTTATTCTCTCTGAATTTGCCTACCCTACCTTTAAATAATTTTTAATCACACGATTTTTGATTCAGTTAAATAAATCAGTGATTTTTCTGGCCTATAAGTTTTTTTAAATATAAATTTCCATATGTTAAAGTTTAATTTGCTCCTTATTTGTAGTTCCCATAAACATATAGTAACTTTTTTATGTAAATTGTAAAAATGCAGAAGGTTTTCTGTTAGGGTTAGACTGTTACATTGTTTAAAACTAGCTGTGTAAAAAAACAATGGAAGTCTATGGAAAGCTAAATAAACGTGTGTGTGTGTTAGCTGATAGTGTCATCGGTGCTCCATGTACCTGTTCTTGCCTGAGCGAGCACCAGGGGAACTCTCTGATGCAAGGGGACGCAATGGCAGAGCCGAGTGACGCCAATCCCTCGCTCTTGCGCCTGTCCGGGTGTGTGTGTGACTGTCTGTGTGTGTTTGGGTGTTTACAACATATCACATCTCATCTGGTCACAGGCATGTGTGATCATGCCAGTCCTGCAGCATCTGTTATGTTGGTGGGATATGGGGGTGTTGTGTCTATCAACATCTCCAGTCGGCATCTATTCTTACCGCAGTGCATCTGTGCATGAATCGATGCATGTAAGAGCGCGCAAGCACGCTAGGCTGCTGCGTCGTGACGGTCGCCCGCCGCTTTACACGTCTCCACATATCTTCATTAATATGACAGGAGTTCAGCTTTGCCAAATCATTTAGTCAGGAGATGCCGGGCTGTCACAACACATTTCATGAGAACGGCTATAACAAAACCAGCATTGAAGACAACAACAGCCCAGCACACTGTTAAACTCACCCCACCCCTTCCCTTTTTATTTTCCTCCTGCTTTATCTTTTTCATCGTTTTCCTTCTGTCTCTCTTTCCATCCATCCTTCTTTCTCATGGTTACTTAGACACAGCAGCACATGTTTTGGTCCCTCCCTCTTACTGGTTCTGTCTTCCTCCCTTATCTCTCCTGCACACAACTCTGTGCCTCCATGTACATTTTACTCCTTTCCCAATGTGTTCATCTTTTTAGTCACTCCTCTTTTCGTTTTTTGCTGAAGTAACTTTGTGAGAATTAGCCGTGCCACATCTTCATGCTACATCCTGTGATCTCATTATCAGTTCTTTTGGCCTCAGTCAGTTCTCATCTCTATTCAGCATCACCTCTGGTGTCCTGATGTAATTTTGCTGAAAGTTCGATTCATTTAATCGCATCAGTCTCTAGAGAACTCAGCTTCAGATACCAACTTCTCATGAGCACACTTGTCCCGTCTTTCTTTCTTTCTTTCTTTCTTTCTCTCTCTCTCTCTCTCTCTCTCTCTCTCTCTCTGTCTCTCTCTCTCTTTTAGTCTCAGCTTGCAGTGCCCCTTCTTCTCTTTCTTTTTTATTCCTTCTTTATTCTTTTTTTTTTCTCTCTTTCTCTTTTAGTCTCAGCTTGCAGTGCCCCCCCTCCTCCTCATCGCATGTGAGAAACACAAAATCTCCAGACAACACTGGTGTTATGATGATGTAGCAGTTTACACACATAACACACATTCCCTATCACACCCAACTAGGCATTTAACATCTAAGTTGAGAACCGGTTGGGTGGTACGTCTGAAAAGAAAAATGCACATTATCAGCTTCTAGTGCTTTGAAACTTCCTACAGATGCTGACAGCTCACAGTTTCCACAACTCAGCAGTCTGATTGTGAGGTGTGAGATTAGTTTACAAAGCCTCGTCTTGTAAAGAATTTCTGTAACTGTGTGTTTTTAAGGTCGCTTAGAAAGGTTTATAATTGTTCCCTAAAATGTAAACCACACCTGGATCTGCTTTTAAAGTGTGTCTTGGGTATTATATGAGCATAAAGGATGGATTTATAGATTGTGAATAGATGGATAATGTTATAAAACCAATCTGAAAAAGGAGACTGGCTACAGCTTATCTATGCATTAGACTAATTGAATGCGTCATGTTAATCTATTTATTTTGTTGTTACTAAAGCAAGCATTACTATTAGTATTGCTCATACACGTAAACCATTTTTTGCACGGTTTGCAGTGTGATTATTCACAACTCAATACTACAATGTGTGTGCACTAATTTGAATTGGTTAAATGCAGAGAGTTTTGAGTATGGGTTACTATACTTGGCCTGCACATCACTTTAGTTTAATTTTCATTTCGGTTTTCATTTTATTCTGTTTTGTGACTATCGGTGAATATTGTTCAGTAGTCCTTGATTCTTCAAAGCACAATATATAACACTTAAGTGACTCACAGGTGGGTCCTCATGATAATCCACAGTGACAGAGCCACTCTCAACATACCATTTACTATAATTACCACAGTCTCTGTGCTGTGATATATTAGGTGAAAGTTTAGGTGAGAGTCTGGGGTGTAAGCTGAGGATGAGAAGTGTGTGGGTTGCAGAAGAACCGAACAGAACTGGAAGAAAGTGCAGGAGAGTGGCTGTAGGTTCACTCTGCCTGTGAGGGTCTGGTTTGGTGGGGGTGGTGGAAAAATATTGGGCAACCTGCCACAACAGCCTGAGGTGTGTGTGATGACATCAGGGGTCAAAGGTCAGACTGTTTAGCTCACCTCCCTAAAATCAAGATTTTTAGGTTTGAGAGCTTGATTCAGTTGTGTGTATGTGTCCTCCACATGTCCTTCCAAAGAGTGGAGTTGATAATTAGGTGGAGGAGTTTGTTGAGGAATAAGAGTGCAGTGTGTGTGTGTGTTTGTGTGTGTTTGGAAAAGAGTGGGTAATTGTAGGGAGTCTAGAGAGGGCCTGTAATCACCCTACCCTTAGGAAAGAATGCTGCTCATCTTCTTATTTAATTACACCCATTTAAAGCTGCCTGGTTCCAAAACTCAGCTCAAAGATAGGAGTGTGTGTTGTGTGTTGGGTGGGGGATTGGTGATGGGTGGGGGGTTTGGGGGGTGTTGAAGGTTCACATTTAGATGCTAGAAACTGATTTGAATAGTCTGTGTGTGTGTGTGTGTGTGTGTGTGTGTGTGTGCGTTTGTGTGTGTGTAAACACAGGTCATTGTCATAGTAATATAATGAAAATCACTATGCATATTTTAGCATCTGGAAAATGTTAGCTTGCTGTTTCCTTTTTTGCTAAATATAAATCAAAATATGAAATATTTAACATTACCTGTGTGTACTTGCGTTTATAAACAACAGAAAAATATAATAATTGACCCACATATGTATAGTAGAAATCAAGTTAAATCAAAATTAAATAAAATTAGTTCAGTTGATCAAAGATACATTTGATCAGAGACAATTAGGAAATTCCTCAAATGTCAGATAAAAAAAAGGACTTCACAGGGAAAATATTGCAGATTGGGAAAAGGTGAGTGTGTGTGTTTTAGATTTAACCAGAAAATCCTTGATCACTGCATGACTCCAAGATGAAACACTTCTTACAGCTGAATATGACACTGCAATGCACTTTGTGTCGTGTGTCATTTGGAAAGTTCTGTGAAAATAGAAAGAAAGAAAGAAAGAAAGAAAGAAAGAAAGAAAGAAAGAAAGAAAGAAAGAAAGAAAGAAAGAAAGAAAGAAA
>JAZGTK010004691.1:0-23946 GCA_036877625.1 Ambastaia sidthimunki
CATTTTTATTTATTTATATATCTGTTTTTCTTGACAATAGCATTGACTCAAAATGACAATAGTGTCACATTATAAATTCTCTTTTTGAGCTGATGAAGGAAAATGGCCCCATAGTTAACAACAACTATAACAATTTATAGATTAGAAACAAACTTTTGAATGCCATTATTATTATTATTTTTGATAAAGCAATTGCATTTATACCTACAATACAAAAGGTACTCACATACTTTTGAGGGTACTCCTATTTATACCATTTTTGGACACATTCATTGGCCTACTATCTCACGTGAATTTTCTAACATTCCTAACATTTTGTTTCACCCTTTGTAAAAGTAACTAAATCTGGCTGCTGTTTAGTAACCCCAACAAGCTAGTCCTGTAGTTAATAAGAGCAGTCATAACCAGTCCCAGATGCCAGAGTTTGAAATATTTGTTTGTGAGTGTAATGAGGTCGTCTTTGAAAGTGGTTTGTGAGGGACCTCTGAACTTGTGGACCCAACACAAATTAAACTGCAGCTATAAACAACAGCAGTTTCATATCTACCATTTAGCTTTGGCTTTATGAGAATTACAGAGAGAGTGTGTGAGTTCAGACTGTTTAGGCTGATCTGGCGTACACCTTGACCGTATGTGCACACAATACGTCATGTTTGTCTAACCTTGTGGTGGACTCCAAGAGGCCTTGCCAGTAATTGAAACACAACAGAATAAAGTTACAAATATCTGTCAGGACTGTGTGTACAGTAAAACTCCAGGTGCTCTCCGGGTTACCACATATTTTCTTTTAATTAGTTTTTCATTTGCTTCGCTGTGTGTTGAATTAATATAGATAAGTGTGACTCTTGAGGCTGGTCTGCCTGTTGCTAAGCCTGTTATGATGTACCTCCCACTTAGAATGAAAATAATTCATCAAATGCCATATGTAGATTCAGCAACATAGTTGCGTATATTAAAATATTTTACTCATGACTAAAATCTTAAGGCAGAATTCTTGCTTCAATGTGACCACAAACTTATATGACGGTTCCACAGAAGTGAGTGTGAAAACGAAATGTGTTCCTTAAGACTATGTGTGTGGTTCAGACAGCATTAGCCTCATGATTAATAGCACAGAGGTTGACAGCAGGCCAAACCTTGTGTTCCTCCTGGGCGTTAGGTTGTTCTTCAGCCCAAGTGAAGGGTGCTTGAGGCTGCATTTGCTTGCCTGCGGGATGCAGGTGTGTTTCAGGAGCCCCTGCATAGCTCCAGTCCTGCATAACATGCTGACTCAAGAAAACACTTGCCTTTCACAGAAACCCTTCTCTTTATTGCCCTGTTTTAGTAATTAAATCGTAATATGTGTTATGACAATTTGATCACTCATGTGATGTGTTTTGGAACTTTTAGTTTGTACATCTGATTTGGTGGAATGATTTGTGTCTTATAATTTGCATCATTTACTTTTAAAGTTGGTTTAAAAAAGTCTGCATAATGCAGGGTAAAAAAATGATGAAAATGTACTGTAATTATAGTAACTGTACTGTGCTGTTTTGTGTAGACCTTTCTTAACTTAAGCAATCTGTAATTTGCATCTATAATAGGCAAATTAGCCTGATAACAGAAAGTGTCAATGAAGTCACAGTAGCAGTTTAAAACAGATTGTACCTTATTGTTTTGTACACACCACCTGGAGGAGTCAGTGTCCCCACTGTACTTTAACAGCAGCCTGGAAATACTGGCGCACAAAACAGACACTAGATGGCTGCAGATAATGGAGTTGAGCACTAATGAATACAACAGGAAACATATCCCATGATTCCTTTCTGCATGCAGAATGCATATCTGCCTATGAGAGACATCGACAACAGTTGCGACCTTATTTTTGTCACATATGCTGGCTAATGGTTAGATATTGATTTTTAGATTTTCATTCTTAAAGTGCACCACCCATGCAATACAATAACAAGGTATGATTTTACATCTGAATTCAGAGTGTGTATTGAACTAGATACAGAATTATGCCTTTTGTATGTGTCATATTGGTATTTAAATATTCCATAGCACTGATGCTTATATTTATTTCCATTTGCCATTGATTCCTAAATTATTTTTATCAAGATGTCATTTCATTCTCCGCATTTACCAGAGAATGTACTCAGAAAATTTGCTAACGTTCTCAGAAACTTATCAAAAACGTTCTTGCAGAAACATTTTATTAATATTATATATTATAATATAGTATTATAATATTATTCTGAAGTAGTTAAAAAGTTAAAAAAAAGGTTACAGAATTTTTTTTTTATAACACTCTTATAACCAAGCAATAACAATGCAGCATTCTGAATGCAACATAATTATTAACATTTTTGTTACTTAGTAAAAACGTAACAAAATACGGAAATATTCTTACAACCTAAAACTGTGAGCTGCGTCATAATTCACAAAAAAACAAGAGGAAATCTATGGAAAAACAAAAGATTTTCTAGGCTGTAATAACTTATCTGGGGTTTCAGTAAAACTCTATCCTGGAAGAAAATGGGGAAATTCATCTCTTTCCTTTGGTGAAGATTACGCTATTTTACAATCAATAGAGCAGTCAGAATACATTTTTATTGGGTGCATTACACTGCAAATGAATTGTAGTGCCAGGCAAAGCCAATTGGATGTGTGATGGAATATGTGTGAGTCGTGCTGTGACAATCCGTTACATTTCCAGAACATGTAGATTAATGGGGTTCAGCACATGCCACATCTCTGGTATTTATTGGACTCCATTACACCACACTCATAGGCCCCGCACACATGTATCAAGAACAATTGATTATCTTTAAACTGAGAGGATCTTAATCTCTACACAGGAAGTGGAGAGTGTATTTTAAATATGTTCCACTTGGCTCTATAATACTTTCACCTTAAAATGCAATTGCTGTCTTTATTTATGGTGTGAAACTTGCACTGCCATGAAAACCCTAACATGAAGTCTTTATCTAACCGAATTCAGACAGTTTATTAAGACTTCCAGAATTTCTGTAGATTTGTCTGGTGGCACATCATAGCATTAGCATCTTTGAGAGATTACATGGAAGCACAGCAGCAGTAAATACATGTTTATCTCTTAAAGCTTTCATTTATTTGCTATAATTTCTTCATTGTTATCTCTGGTAGGGAAGCCGCTCTCTGTGGAGCAAAAGTAAAGCTATATACAGTATATATATATATATATATCCCCACTCCTTTGTGAGATTTATTGAATCAAATTTATTGTCTACATGTCTTTTTTTGCCTGTGTTACTCAGTATAAAGTAAAAATATGTAAGAGGAAATGGGGCTTTTGATATGAATAATAGTAGTTCTAAACAAGAGCCATTTGTTGGATTTAAACCCGAAGCTATTGATGCTTTATGATCTTTTTTCTGAAAATACACAAAGCTTATTTGTTTAAAAATACAGCTGTCTATCACCCATTTGGATTCCATAATAAAGTTTTGTTCCGGGTTCAAGTTAAGATCTATAATTTGTGTATGTGCACATCCTTTGTGTAAATTTGTTTAAATATATGTGAGCCTGAGGAAATGGGCTTCCCCGGCTAAATCTTAGTTCCTCCTAATGTTTACTCCTTATCATCTTGAACATCTTAAGAAGTTTTAACTTCCCATTGTCACCTTTGGCTTCCTCACTGGGGTTTTGTAGGGCACTCTTGTTTGCAAAGCTGCTACAGATAAATTGAATTGAAAATTGAACATGTGGCATAATGTTCATTACCACAGAAAATAATAGCAACAAAAAGCAGGAATCCAGGCACTTACAATAGAAGTCAACTGAGCTAGTTAAAAAGCTTCTGAGGCAAATCTTGTTTGTTATGATTACATGCATTAATCAGTAAAAAACCCATTCATTATTAAAAGTTGTATTGTTTATTTCTTGACCCTGTGTACTGTTACTGCAATTGCTGCACTTGCTACAGACAGAGCTAAACTTGTTTCAAACCTGGAACATTCCTTGGAATTTTTACCAACTACAACAGAATTGTTTGCTGGGAATGTATTTAAGCATGTTACTGACAGCTGAGAAGCAAATTTCCTAGGAAGTTCACCTAAACCCTGTATTCCTTATTTCAGTAGAGGCTCATGGGAATGCTGGCATATAACTGCCTGTGGGATTAGCCACCCGAGTCCCATCCCTGAGTTCCATCCTGCTACTTATCTCCTATCTGCAATACAAATGAAGCACAAACTTAAATACTTGCAATTTAAAGGCGAGAAGCCACGGCAACTTTTTTCATGAGTGCCTTCCACAGTGCGAGGCATCTGATGACTTTGTTGTGGCGGAACGGCGGAAAGGAGAGCAGGCCTGGTGTGCTGGGGGAGATACCACCATCCCCCGGAGTGATATTTGTATTCTCTGAGCCCTGTGCGTTACTCCCCCTTTCTCCTCCTCGGGCTGCAAATTGGATTTGGCATGGAGTTGTGCTCTTAACACTCCTGAGGAGAAGACTTCATCTGATCTGAGGAGCAAAACATTCATTTAGAAGCTCAACAACACCCTCTTGTTTGTTTTTTTAAATAACACAATTCTTAGGAATCATTTACAACAATGTTTTCTTCTAAAAACTTTTTACAAAAAATGTTTTATATGCATTTTGATCATTCATTTACACAACAACGACATTTTGGGGAACTGGAAATGCAAGATTGTGAAAACCGGTTTTAAAGTTTTTGAAAATGACTTTGTTATTGAAATGTTATTGCTGCTGAAAGCTACAAAAGCACACATTTTTGAAAACGGTAACATTATACACACACATTAATCTAATAACGTCCCAACTACTGGTCTGGTTCTTGCACAACCATGTGAACATTGTTTTGACTTTGATTGTTTTGACAATGTTGTCATCTTTATGCAATAAAATGTTTGATCTTATCATTGTCATGTAAGCACACTCTTATTCTCCAGGTCTTCATTGTCTCATTTTGACGTGACATTGTCTCACATGTATTTGTACATATTATTTATATATACACATAAGTTACATTTTTTGGGCTTTATACAGCTTTTATGCCTATATTATTTTGACAGGACATTAGAGATGACAGGAAAGTACAGGGCAGAGAGAGGGGAATGAGTTTGGCAAAAGACCTCGAGCCGGGAATCAAACTCAGGTCACCAGATGCGCAGATGCACCATATGTCAGAATATTATACATGAGGATATTGGCTCCAACATTTACGGATTTTTAACAGTGCTGGTGTTTTATGGTTTGAGTGTTGCTCTGAATAAGACACTCTTGACTTACACGTTATCATTCCTTTAGATATATAAAAAAAAAACTTCTATGGAAGTACAGTGGTCAATATCTTTGGATATGTAAAATATAAACACTGTTATACCATTAAACATTGACATCCACCGTTAACAGAGAAGCTCACTTGGGTTTATATAGCTCTCATGAAAGTTATGTTATTAACATAACACATTCTTTTGGTTTCCATTAGAACCATTACTTTATAAGATTCTAGGTATGCAGCCACACACAATATAAAGGCTTGAGTTTCATGTGTGTATTTCACTCTGTACATCACTGACTTGCTGTTAATGAATTAACTTCTCCTACTCGTGTACCTGTATATTCTTCTCTAATCAGCGCTTTGACATCCATTGTGTTTGATGTTAGAAAGAAGCAAATATCAAGATCAGTGTGTAGCAAACAAAGACTCTGTGTATCACCCATTATTTCCGACAGTGAGGGCAGAGAAGATGTTTGTCCTGAGGGACCTGCACCAGTGTTTCCAAATCTGATCTGGGTAACAAAAAAACAATGAGAAGGGCCCACAAATATGCCATGCTATTTTAACTATGCAAATGTTCATGTTTTCTTTCTTTTCGTTTGTTAATTGACACGCAGGGTTCATTATTTCTGCTTTGAATTCATTTGTGGTGAATGATCTTGGAAAGACATGAAGCCCCGTGCTGGTAAAGCTGCTCTCAGATCGCTAATAGCTGCTTGTGTGAGTCTAACAAAAACTGTTTCGTCAACATCACGTCTTTCATCATAACCAGCCAAGATAAGCTTCAAAGAAAACATCCTGTTCTGCCTTTCCAGCAGTGTTTTTAACATTTGAATAATAGTGTAACATGAAATGTTTTGGCACAAATATAACGAACTGTTCAACACAAATGCACCAGAGAAATATACTGCCAAATTCTGATTCAATGTAGTGTTGTGGTTTGTGCATAAACGCTTCTGGAATTGTGATTCTGTCACAATCTTTGTACTTAAGTCACTAACAGGTTGCATTCATGCCTCATTTCGGGTTTGGAGCATTTTTACGAAGCAACTTCTTGAAACAAGTGCATTTATCTTAGGTACACAGTACAGTCGGGCCTCCTTGAGGGCAACCCTGAGGCCTTGGAGGAGACAGATCTCCTCGGTTAGGTGGCCACAGGGCATAAAGGGCTGCCATGCCAACTGTAAAAATTGTGAGTTCTTTACTTATAGATGTCTGCTGTTCTTTATTGTATGGATAAAGACATATAAACATTAGTTTGGTCTCTTAAGACTGGAATAAACAAATAGAAAAATCATTTGTTAGCAATATGTTGCTATTGTACACCAGAGTCTCAAATATGACAGATTTATGAGATAAGACAAGTATGCAACCACTGGACACCCTCTACTCCTGTTTAAGATTATTGCTCAACATCAGAAATACAAATAAAAAACTTTACATACAAATATTTATAAATATGAATGAGATCTGAATATTTATTAATAATAATAATAATATTTAATATTATTAATACTATATTAATATTATTAAAATTACTACTACTAATAATAATAATATTTAATAATATTAACATTTAAAGGAACAAAGAAATATTTCAACAAGTTATGCAGTTTCTTCAATGAGGCAATTATTTGTTGAAAAGTATTCACACATAGAAGTTATGCTTAATGTATCATGTCCTTATTAGCTTTAAACAGTGTTATAGGTTTAAAAGTGGCTTCTGCAGGGATGGGTTGTTTTAAACCGAATTTTTAACATCCCATGCTAAGTCTCTATGGAATATGACTTTTGTTAATTAGTAATAGATTAATACAATGTGTACATGGTGAAGTTAGATGGATCACCACTTTATTAATTTACTGCACAATTTTAAATCATTTTTCCATCTCACTGGGTTGAATTCATTCTGTTGCGTTAAGATTTCTATTGTACTGGCTTCAGCTTTGTCAGGCGTAATTATTTTCAAATTGGGCTTGTCGGCTTACAGGTTTGAAAAAAAACCGATTAAAATTGCTCATCCACTAAGATTTATCACATTCATCTCATGGACATGGTGTAAGATTTTAATCCACAAGATCCAGTCGTAAGTGCAACGTTCAGATGTAATGCTGAGATTAGACACACAGCAATATAAGATTTGATGTCAATCGCTGTCTGTCTTTTGTGAAAACATCAGGTTTAGCAAACCACTGATTCCAACTTATTGTTTTATTAAAACAATAATAAAGTCTTATTGTTAAAGTCTTTCAAAACAACACTTTTATTAAGATTTAATTAATCAGTGGCACAGATTTTATTGGACAGGGACATGCTATTGGGTGGAGGCACAACAAGTGTTTCAGATTCTTTAAAATAAAACAATCACAATGTAAACATACTAGTTCATAGGAATTATGTCACATTTGCTTTCGATCTGGTTGTTTGTGAAGACGGTATATCAGTTTAACCGGTTTTATTTTATACCATTTTCACAACATGTTAGTGCTCTGGATTTTGTTGATATTTGCTTGTAACTTGAGCATGTTACACTATACAAAGCAATAATGCTAATATTTAGTTTGGTTTTTGTTTTCATGCAGTGATACAATGCAGATATTTGAGTGACTCAGTCATTGATACCTCTGAGAAGTTGACACTCCATATAATTAAATAATCACCAAAACTATACCATTTATTTGTGTTTTGTTTTTGCTGCAAAAATGAACATTTTTTCATGTTCAAATCATTGCTGTTCATTTATAAAATATTTGTTATAAAATATTTAACATAATTATGCTAACTTCACAGAGACATCATAGATTTCTCATTTGCTTTATTTAATTTCAGAAACTTTGTGTTTGCATCTACTGTTAGTGCTTTGATGAGCGAGAATTTAAAGTTGATCAATCATTTAAACATCACCTGAGCCACTGAGCACTAATCCAGTGGGAACCCTGTAGCACTCAATGCTTTATTTACCAGCATATCATATTAAATTCTTTACAGTATTCATTTTAATGTAGTTCAATGATGACTTACTAAATAATCCCCAAGATGCAACTTCACAAGGCGCATTTGGATCATGACAATGTAGCTTCCACAAAGCAAGCATCTCAAACCTGAGCAAGAAAACCTCAAAGCGCTTTGGACTTTGTGAGCAGAACTCAGATAAAGAAGCTCACCATTCACCACACATGATCAGACAGGTAACTGTATCCTGCCACCACAGACGCTCAGATGCCAGATTCCAGACCAGCGATGTCAGACTGCAGCAGGGCTGAGCGTGAAGGGATGAGCTTCTGTTTGCACATGTTTGCAAGGAAAAACAGGCACAATAAGAAGTCCCTGAGCCACTAGGCTCCTGTCACCTCTGGATTTCCTTGTCAGCATCCAGAGAGAGGGAGTTTTGGCATGACCTCTCATGTAATGCTCAATGGACAAGCAACTGGCCATGTGATCCCTCAAATCCCAAAACCCTGCTGGATTTGATATGGTTTTGCCTTTTGGTTTAGTTTTGTGCTGTTTTGAGGAATGTTGATTTATAATAGAAAAAAAGGAAAGCCACTCAGCATATAAGCAATATGAATCTGAATATTGCTTAAATATACAGTAATAATAAAGAAAAGTAATATCATTTGACAATGACTGGAGTTAATGGTTGTTTTGATTGTAATTTGATTAGCTATATTTTTAACACTGCATGAGTTTTATATGCATATCGTGTTCACAAAGACGCAATATATGCCATTCTGGTGGTAAGACTCAGTCATGCTATATCATTTATAGGAATGCATTTGGTCTCACTGAATATTTGTCACTGTGGATGTGCATTTTCTAATGATCAATTTTGTCAAAGAGTTTATTCATCTCCTCTCACACATTCACATACACACAGAACTTTTAGCACATTTTCAAATTAATTTAAAAAAGGCACTAATCTAAAACATCTCTTTTTGAGGGGTAGGGGCGCAGACGAGACGAACAGACTTTAGTCCTCAAATTTCAAATTTACATGCAGAATAATTTCTGCTAACCAGAAACATTCTCAAAATGTTGGCAAACATTCTTTAAAAGTTCTCTCAAAGTTCTATTAAAGATATATTTGAAAGGTTCTTGCAGTACCGTTAATAGAATATTTCAGTTATACAAAATACATATATCAAAAAAGTATTCTTAAGTAGTAATTGAAACATTTTAAAAATGTTACAGAATTTAAAAATGTGTAAATAACGTTCATATAACCAAGCAAGTCTGTTAATACAATGTATGAAAAATTGCTGTAAATGTTCATAGTACTTTTAAAAAAAACATTTGTAATGTTTTTGTTACTTCATGAAAACGTTAGGGAGACATTCTTACAACCTAAATTGTTAGCGGAGATTCTGATATATTTCTTATAAATAACTTGGAACATGCCTTCAGATGTCATCAGTACAAAAGTAAAATCAAAGTATGCATTGGCAGATGCTTTGACTGTATATGTACATCTGTGTCTGGCTATGGAGCAGTCAAGAGCAAAAACTCCACCCTGCAAGCCCCTGGGATGTGGCTGAGACTCATTGTCTGGAACGGAGTGTGTCCTGGGCATGTGTGTTACACTACAGCCGCAAAATTGATTTGGACAGCTGCTCGACAGAGCCACATGTGTCCCAGGTTAACTTTACAGAGGCCCATGTCAATCCAAACTCACACAGGACCAGAGAGCTAGAGTGCTAACAGATACGGTACACTTCATTTCACCACACGCCTTTGATGAGGAGTGAAGAAGCAGATATGAATTATGCATGTTTCTGTGGTAACTTCTAATGAATGTCTTATAGTTTAATGCCATTGTGTCCACAATGCATATATTTAAACTGATGTAACTTGTTAAAGGGATAGTTCACTCAAAAACTCTCTGTCTACCACAGAGCTCATACCAGTCAAATCCCCCACTCATTCAATGCAAAGACATTTTATGCTCCTGCACATTATGCTCCTGCACCTTTATGCTCCAGATCACCTACCCCTGCCTTAAAGTAATGTAGGAAATAGTGAATGAAGGTATAGGGGCTATTTTGGACACAGCCATGTTTTTTAGAATTCTGTTTGGTGATGCTAATGGTAATGCTAAATTCAATGATAATGATGAACACAATGAGTAGACAGTTTTCTGCTGTTCTGTGTCTGGCTGGCTCTGCCTCAGCATGGGGTTAGACTGGGTTGCTGGAAAGGCAGTTAACCAGGAAAGGTGATATAATTTGGGCTTTTTAAGGAGAGGCAGTCACCCACAGCAAGCATTAAGTTCCACTAGGTCTCATGTTAACCCGCGTCATGTTTACAGTGCCATTGGATCAGGCAAGTAAGCAGACATATTCGTTACAAACAACTGCGCCTGTTTTTACCACCCATTCAGAGATAGTGGACAAGATAACAGGGCAGGCAAGGAAGCCGCATGCTTGTCTAGCTAATTATAACATTTAGAAGGACAAAAGAGGATTGGCCACTCAGGTGGAAACCATGGTCGTAAACCCTAACTGTGTAATTGAATGTAATAACTGTACCAAGAATAGTGGATTTCAATTTTTTTATGTTTATAGCTTTTATACGTTTAATATAAAATATTTTTGCAATGTTTTATTGACTAAATATTTTGGGAAGAGACTGAAGAAAGTGGGATTGGGACATTCCACATGTCATACTCAAACCCGCAACTGCCACACAAGCACCAACACTCAACATGTCTGAAACACATTCATCTGTTCATTTAATATATTTTGTACATTTATATTCTTTATAGTTTATATGCATATGCTTTTAAAAAACATGCATAAGCTTTAAAGAAGCAACAAATGAATTTTCCATTGATTGTATGTTAAATAGTGTGTAATTAATGTGTATAAGTAATGCTTTATTATTGTATATAAGCAAGTTTACTAATATATTACTATATTAGCAGCTGCAGCTCTTTATTATAAATATCTGGTTTATTTAAACTTCATGCACACTTACAGTGCATCTATGGTGTAATTACCCAACAAAGTAATACAGGTAACTGTGTGGGTTAAGGTTAGGTTAAGGTTAGGTTAGGTTTAAGGCTAGTTATTACACTAGTTATTGTAATTGCTATAGCATACATAGCTATACATAGTATCTACATTTAGAACAGGAATTTAAAATAAAGTGTTACCAGGTAACTACTAATTCTACTATGGGGTGTTTGACTTGTGGATCCAAGTAATGTTATCATTTAACAATATTATTGTTTTGCATTCCTTGTAATTGCGAATATGAATTTTTATGTGTACAGTGTCATAAATATTAATAATGCTATTCATACCAGAACATGTGATGCTTATAAAAAAATTGCCAGGACTGAATTCAGTGAGGTGATTGTGCCATTATGTCTGTAATTGAACTCACTGTATTGAAATCCACGAGCAGTGATGCAGAAACCCAAGTAACAATTACATTCAAACACGGGCTCCGCTTTCTCTTTTTCTGTTTTCTCGACTCGTTTTCTTGACTGTATTTTTGCATATCTCAGTGTGTTTGGCCAGCCACTCAGATGTTCATCTGCGTCTTTAATCAAGTTGACAGCTTACCTCTCTCATGAAGAGATAACATTTATTATAGACGTGAGCTATACGTATGGGCTAGGAGGGCGTTTGTGCTGTGCGCTCAACACCTTGTAATCACTGCTGTCTGGGTTTAAGTATGCCTCAGGATCTATTGACTTCATCTACAGTCAATAAATTATGCCCAGGTTGGTCCACTGAGGAGCTGAATGCAGAATATGTGCATAGTTAACTTCTGAGGTCTCTGCGCCTTTTCTGTAAAACTGATCTTTTTGCCATTGTGACAGACTTAGTTGTTTAAGGGAAAACAAAGAAAGCAAACAAACAAACAAAACTTTAGGTTTGCAGTAAAATCATTTATATGCCTTTGCCTATAAATAATTAAACAACTGAATAAATTTAAATAAAATAAAACTCATGATAAAATAATCTGTTTTAAATCTCTTATATGGCTTATAATTTCAGGGCAAAATAATTATTTCTTTCCAAATTAATAGCAATGGGACCTAGTGTAAATGTTGTCTACAATAATGTTTTATTAATCATGTTTAGGGAAAGTGTAAGGCTAATTCTACTGTCTTAATAAAAACAGCATAAACAGCATAAGGCCAGACTTCTCAGGGGAGAATATGGTTCTTAAAATTAAAATAGGCTTATTCTAACTGTATTACATTTCCTGCAGATAAGGATTTGTTCTGGTATTGGTCGTTAGGGGAATAATAACATCAGGGGAAGCCATAGTTTTTCCCCTAGCTTTATACTAATATTTATGTTAGTTGGCTCAAATTTGCCTATGTTTACCCTTTTATTTGCAGGAGTCACTGTATGTCAATATGCTTAGTACACATATGCATAAATGGGTTTTAACAAATGCAGACTTCAGTGTGAGGGTTGTGATGACCTGATTGTATCATTTGATTTATACTACACATGGGATAATAAATAGCAAAAAAAATTGGGTATTTTGGTCAGTCACACCATGTATCTGTTTAAATTGCAACCATTTAAAAAATGAGATTTTCTAATATTATTTCCAATAGTAATAAACTATTGGAAATAACGTATGGCAATTAAACAGATACAGATAAATAAAATGTATGGCAATTAATAAACATTTCAAGGTTTGGGTTTCAAGGAAAAGAAATCTCAGGAACGACAGTCTGTCACATTTGCTGCGAATAAACTTGATGAGTCCAATCCCACAGCTGGCCCTGCCCCTCCTGATTGGACGAACCATTAGGATTAATGGATATTTATATTTAATTAAATTTGATGCTTGCTGGAGATTAATGTATCATTTGCAGATATTGAAACATATGTCAACCCTATCCTCTTACCCATAATTCAGTTTGACTCAAATGCAATAATCAAGTGTTATTACAGGCCAATATACAGGCCAATATATCACCTAAATAGGCTAATGGCATCTCCATATATATATCAGTTGTTTGTGTCAGTAGCGCTGTGCGGTGAAGGAACTCATTACGTGATGAGTTAACTCAGAATGCGGTCAACTCTAGACAAGACCATCAGCTTGGGTGACTTGAAACACATACACTGAAAGTTCACAGAAAATTGCAATTATGCCATTGTTTTTATGCCATTGTTTTTCATTTGTATGGAGGTATGCTGTATGAAAAAGAGCTGCAGGAAAATTTCTCAAAAATATTCCTTTGGTCTAACATGGGTTTAGAGTTTTAAATAAAGTGGGAAAAGAAAATAATGACAGAATTGTTATGTTTGGTTGTACTACTTTAATATTTATTAAAATAATGCATTTATAATAGACAGATTTATAGCTAATATAAAGTCTTAAAGTTTATATAGCTAATATAAAGTCTTTACAGTGTTATTTCTTTGCTTACTTGTTAAGAAAATGTTAAGAAGTTGTTATGCTGTGTCCCAAGTTTTCAGCCATTCAAATGTCTATCAATCTCAAAGGCTCTCAAATGACCTCTGCCCAATATTCACCGCTACCTATGACACTTTCATCAGTAGTAAATGAGATCCCTCCTGCTAAATACCTCAGTTTTGGGACAATGGGCAGTGGACAATAGTTACCTCGCCTCTGTATCCTCAACTAGAGGACGACCTATGACAGACAGTCAGTCTGCTGTCAGCTTGTGTTTGTCTGTCACAGTACACTCAACTCCTGCTGTTTCCAGTAATCAATACAGGCCTGAAATCACCTACCATTCTCCACCTCCCACACTAGCTGTTTTGTTCTCTTATCAATAATAAATTCTGTCCCCCCTTTGCTAGTCTACACACGGCTGACTCCATGTGGTCCCTTTTGCCAAACACACATTGTGTGCGCACACACACTCTCTTGCGCAACATTGAGTCTAACATTTCTATTGCATTTGCTAATCATTAATCAATAATTCAGGGTCCCTCTCTGGTGGTGAAGAGCTTGTGCTTCCTGGAACATATGGTAGAAGGGCACCGGCGTTCAGGTTACGGTCTCCTCTTATCACAAAAGGCAGCCAAGGGAAAACAAGATGTTTAAAGTTGTTTTTCTTTCCTTTTTTTCCTTCTTTCCTTTTTTAAGGGCTGGCTTTTGTTCCTCAGCGTGTTAGCCTTAATGACTATGCGACTCCAGTGGCTATAACAGCCAGTCATAATTTGTAGCGTTAGCCGACATGATGGTTATCACACAAGGCGATTTCATTTCCTGCTTGCGATTCGTATTTTGCCAGACGTGCTTTTCTTTGTAATTTGTCTGCTATTCGGTACGTTTATGAGGTGAATCACAATAAGTGTCTGTTAAAATATTTCGCTTTTACTTTATCGCTCATTTCCACGATCAGCCATGATCTCATTTTTCATCCTAATGTCTTTGGATAATGTGACATAACTCATTTCAGCAGCCTAGTGGAGACAGATCCATCTCGCGTGCACTTGTAGCATAGCTGCCTGTCTGCCCGACCATCTCCCATGCGGTCTGGAGGTGAGGCTGACCAGTGTGCAGTCGCCTGGGGTTTTGGCTGGCAAAACTTTACATATGGACACCTCTGTGGGCATCCATCCCTGGTGAAGGATGGCACCTTTCACACTCTCCAGTGACCTGCTGAGCTGTTGATAAATCGAGGATGCCAATGTAACATTCTCACAACCAGACCCTCTCTCTTTCCCAGGGGAAGCTTTTGTTGTCCAAAAACAGATGCACAACAGTGTTTCTGTGATGACAGACATATTAGATGTCAGAAATATAGTTTTGGCCAATGATTTACCATGGTTACTATATGACCTTTATAGGCAGGGATAAACTGTTCAGAAATGTTTAGGCTGGTTTCTATTTTTATGCCAGATATCTTTAGATCTTTTAAACAATTATTCTATTCTATGATATTGATTATTGAATGTCCAGGCCTTAAAAATTCACAATTGTTAATTTACAATTTCCATGACTGGGGTGCCATGCCAAAAAAATCTTTACAAATGACAGGTAAGGTGGGTGTCAAGTGAGTTTTTATTCAGTTTATTGAGTAATTGGGACGCTACCATCTTCTCACCATCACCACCTGTCTGTTTAATATAATGAGGAATCACTCTTAGATCTCCCAGACCATTTTATCTACGTCTGGGGCAGTACTAAAGCCAGCCAGAGTGAATGTTAAAATAATTCTTAAATAAAACTCCATTTTATTTTATTTATTTCCCTTTATTCTTAACCTCCTCATTGGCTAATTCTAAGGAAAATGACTTAATTTGGAATTTAGTTAATTGGTTTTGGTACTTGCTGGAGTCGGCCTGTGTTTTGGAGGAGAGTGGCTGGGCGTCTATGTTTCCCCTGTTAGCTTACACTTTAATTAGATCTGGCAGCCACCTCATAATGATAAATGCTGCAGAGATGAATGGAAATGCAAATGCTGTTGAAGTAGCCCCCACCACCACTGCCCACCATCATTAACACTTTCCTGCTGTCAAATTCATCATTGTCATGGGAAGGGAGGGGTGGCTGGAGAAGGAAGAGGGTGTCCCGCTTTAGCACGGCTGGGTTACTTAGAGTTAAAAATCAGAGAAGGGTGGAGGAAGGGAAGGTTTGGGAGGGAATGACTGCAAGCAGAGGATGGAGCCCTTGCATAACACTGAGAAATGAATTTCGGGTCTCTTCCCCAAAATACAGATCTGTCATAATTCACTTTTCACTTCCCCCATTATTCTACACCATTTTGTAATATAAATAGTATGATCACACTTGAAACATCAGTAAGACAGTAGGACGACTACCCAGATACCTAGTTTTTCCTACATAGGTGAGAATAGGTGGGGCTACGCATGTTAAAGTTAGCAGAAACACATCAACATTCTCAGACAGTAAAAAAAGTGTTTTATTTTAAAGGGACAGTATGCATCTGGTTTTTAAGGTCAATAAATTATCGTAAATCAATCAGTCAATCCCATCAGAGTAAATATTCTCTCCTCCCCAAAATGATATGCTTATTCAACCAGTCAGCACTGATACAATGCTGCGTCTTTTTATTGCCAATCATCCAGGTTTTTGGCCAGTGCTTGAGAAGAGCTCAATGCTGTCTGATATACAAGTCTGATAAAACAGCTCCGCTCATGGACAACATGTTTCGCCTCATTGCGAAACTCCAGCAGTGACACCTTAGAGCAGCACTTGTGTGTTCAACATGCAGGAAGTGCTTTACCTGGCTGAGGTGGAATCTCTGATTACACAGCCATTGCACAAGTCTGTGTGTGTAGATGTGTGTGTATACACATACTCATTCCTTGATAGAATTTGTGGGCATACAGCACATGCATGTCTCTTTAAAAAATACTTTTAGTTTCTGTATATATATGTTATTAAGTTAGATAGGCTGCATGTGTACATATATGCACATGTGTGTGTCAGAGTGAGTGTTTCTCCTCTCATTGCCTACATTAACTATAACCTTGCCAGCATTGTGCTACAGGCCACGTTAGGCATCAGCCACAACAACAAGGGCAACTGTCACACTCAATGGCTCCTCTTCTTTTTTCCCCCACTAAATTATTTACAGCTCGGTGTCGGACAAAGCTGCCCTGGCTCTACTGTCGCATGAAAGAAACCGCTGACAGATTCAGAACATTCTTTTCTTTTGTCCCCCCACAATGCAATTAAACATTTGTCAAAGTCAAAGGAACGTATTAGATAAACAACAGTCATTGAATGTTTATCTCTGGGTGCAATGCATTTAATGACAGCGTTATGGTTAGTTGACATTCTTGCTTTGATGCAAAGATAACTAGAGAAACAAATACAGCAATCAGATGCATGATTACATTTTGTGCACTTCATAACACTTCATAACATCATTTTTACTTTCACTTGCCCAATGTATTTTTTTCTATTCATTGTTATCAATAAGTGATTAAAAGAGTACATAAGAAGATACAGTTTACACTTGATGTGCTCAAATAAGCACCAAAGAACATTATAGAAAACATTATAAGGGAAGCTGGGGCCATTTTTATTCCAAGCTTTATTTTGTTGAAATTTTAATGTGGAGGTCAAAATTCACAAAATGTATGGTAATTTAGGAGAGTTTTGGTTATTTAAAATTAACTTTCAAAACCACTACTAGGGAAAATGATAATTTGTGCAATTAGACATTTGCCTTAAAAGTTTATAATTACTAAGACTAATAACTGATGAAGCCTTTTTGATAACATCAGATCTAAACATTTAAAATGTCAAACATTTTAAATATCACTTTAAAATCTACCAAAACATAACATACCTTGTGCTCAGGGCTGTATCCATTGTATTTTTTAGTTTTTTATTTGTTTATTTAATTTGTGCTAGTGAAAATGTCCCAACCCTACAGAAAAGCTACAGTATAGCAAGTAACAAATCAATATTTGCAGCTTTATGCAAAGCCTAAAAAAATGGAAGGATGAAAAAACGGTACAAAACATGAGATATACTGTATATAACCCTGGCAAGAAATCAAACCATTTTATTGAGCCTTTGTTTTTAAACAAACAATAAAAAATTTTGCACATTTTTATTAAGGGTCAGTGAAAAGTTAGAAACTGGCTTTCATTGTTTTTTTCTGTGAGAATATTGAGGAGCCAAGATAATAATTGCGTTGTGTGTAGTCAGCAGAGGGCTCTAGGTTAAACTGAATGGAGAGGGGCACAGAACATAATGAGAATGTTTAATATCCAGTCACCTGCTGGTATGTTGTAACTGTAGCCTTGTTGGATATGTTTCTAAGCACTGAGGAACATGTAGCTACTGATGATTTCGCTCACTGCTGGTAAGTGGTTCCCTCTGCAATTATTAGAGCCAGCTGGTACCACTGCTAACTCCATGGTTTAATCATGGACAGCAGACGAGAGATAAATAAAAGAAAATGCTGAGTGACAGGATGCAGAGAATGCCAGTGTGGCTTTGCTTGACTCTCTGCAGAGTCAAGCTGAGCCCTTTGCTATGGTAACGTTACCATCCCTAAAAATAGGAAGTTTGTTGTGATTTAATTGCAGTGTAAATGTTAAGAAATTAATGGCCAACATGAGCTATCCATATAAATGCTAAGTGTGAACAGGCTATGTTATGGATTATCGTGAAAACGGTTAAATGGCTAATCACGGGAGTGCTATATTCACGTTCAGAGCTATTTGCTACAGCTGCCCTTCGCAGCCAGACAATGAGATCATCTAATGAGGAACGTTATTTGTAATCAAATCTGTCATTAACTATTCATCAGATCAAAAGTTCACTGGCCATTGTTGCTGTGTCAAGTAGAGCTTTAGGGCCTTACGGGATGAAACTAAATTAGAGTGGGGGGGGGCGCTGCTTATAAATTATTTCCGCCAGACTGCTCTGCTTACCGTCGCCCGTCCAGGTGGAGGTCATTGCAGTGACTAGCAGGGAAGCAGCTCAGCATCACTCACTAGGTAACCTAATCACCGGCTGTGCCCTGGCAGCCTTGCCCAGGCCTGGAGCCATACGAGACTGATTAACAATATGCATGGAGTGTTGTGGCTATTGCAGCTTGGGATGATAGTGTGATCAAATTACATACTAGACGTGTTGTGTTAGCACTGATAGACAAAGAGGCAGACGTGAAAATATATTTCTGAATACTGATTCAACTTTACAGAAGTCATTATGAATTATGGATCACGGCACTTACTGTATATGATGTTCATTATGAACCTTTCAGATAAGGTGAACTTGGATCTCTGTTTGGGCCATTCTGAATTGATTCATTATTAGTCAACAATCATGAGGAGGATAGAGAATGTAAAAGATTTAGAACCAAGATTTTTTTCAAAGATCTATTCAATTCTTTGTGTTAGCTCAGTTAAGACAAGCGTGAGACATAATCCCCTTAGATATCTAAGTAAAATTGACATTTCAACCCAATTTAAGTATACCTGTGATATACTTATTTAAGTCTTTGATGTTTTGATAAGCCTGATGACAACTGAACTATAAATTGCTCTTAATCTCTTCATAACATACCATCATACTATCATACTCTTAGTGTTTCTTACTCTTATTGTGGTATGTAGTATTTATACTATGCATAGTATGTACTTTTGTGTATAAGGAATACCCTACTACATTGGCCTGTACAACAGAGCATACTGCACTGGTTACTTTATTTCACAGTGCAATGTGCTGAAGTTGACCTTCCATTTTCAGTATGACGAATGAATTATTTGATCTTTGGACTGCCAGAACATTTTTACACAAGATTGGAATCAAATAAATGGAAAATCACCAGTTTTATTTCTGGAAGCATGCATGTAATGAGGTCATGTGACAGCAATGCAGCGTACCAGTGTTTGAAATGTTTATTGGTTACATATTGCATACATATTTTTTTAACAAAATATTTTCACATATTTAAAAGTAAACAGTAGACAGTATTCATATCAATTAGAATATATGCTAAGCAATGTGCTAGTATTTCAACCACAATCATAGCCTTTACCTATGACTGAAGTAAAGATCAATGTGCCTGATTCAGTTTTTGACCACATTTTTAGTCATGCTATAGTAATTTAAAATATATTATTACATATACAGTATAGCAAGCTAGAGCAGTGTTATTCTGACAGACTGCAAACAATTCAGCTCAGTTCCACCACCCTAACTCCAACATGGACAGCCAGAAACCTAGGTGTGATTTTTGACAACCAATTAACATTCTCTGACCACATTACTAAAATAACATGTTCATGCAGATTTGCCCTTTATAACATCAGAAAAGTCTGACCATATCTCACCGTTCATACAACACAGCTCCTTGTCCAGGCCCTGGTCATTTCTAAGCTGGATTATTGCAATGCTCTATTGGCTGGTCTTCCAGCACGAGCACTCAAATCATTACAACTAATCCAAAATGCAGCAGCTCGTCTGGTCTTCAAAGAGCCAAAAAGAACCCATGTCAAACCTCTCTTCATCACCCTTCATTGGCTACCAATTGCAGCACACATAAGGTTCATATCACTACTACTTGCTTACAAAACCACCACCGGCTCTGCACCACCCTACCTTCACCAACTCATTCACATATACACTCCCTCCAGATCCCTACGGTCAGCAAATGAACGTTGTCTTGCTATACCATCCTCCAAACACACACAACCACCTACTCGCAGCTTTACATTCAATATCCCCCGCTGGTGGAACGATCTTCCACTCTCGGTCCGGTCTGCCTCATCCCACACCACATTCAAAAAACTACTAAAAACCCAGCTCTTTAGGGAACACCTTACACCAGTCTAACCCTTATCCGTAATAAAAAAAAAAAAACTTTTTCCTCCCCTCTCTTAACAAGTGTCCACTTGAGCACTGAAGTATGGTATGCTAGGATATTGTATCTATGTACGGCTATGCATATTGTAATCTTGTGATTGATCGCTTCTTTGTTTTCCTCATAATGTAAGTCGCTTTGGACAAAAGCGTCTGCTAAATGCCTAAATGTAAAATAACCTTTTAAAATTTTAAAAAGCAAATTTGGCACTTGCTCTCTGTATATCACATTCAGTTACCAATGGTAATGGACTTAAAAGTTGGCCCCAATAATATAGGTTTTGCCTGGATTTGCTCAGTTATTTATCTGTTTCAAAGGTCAAATAAATGGAGGTTAATTGTGCAATATGACTGTTTGAGTTTAGAATACATTTGATGAGTTGAATGTAGGCTAAGCTGAAGAAAACATTTCCTGTGTGAATATTTAATACCTGCTCTCTGTTGAGCTTTACTGTAATGTGTCCTGAGGACATATAGCCTGGAGCAGAACACCATCCACCTGCTGCAGTGCTCCTGTCCGATCCGCTCGGACACCAGCTCCACTCAGCCACGCCATAATGGCTTGCTGTCAGAATGCAGCAGGTAAATTTGTAGTAACGGGAACAAATGTTAAAAGCATGTTGACAACTTTTCAATGTCAAAACGCACCACTAGAAACCTGTGCAAGTTTGCAGCCATTTTTTTCAGTCGTGCCCATCGGCAGTGTTTATACTGTATTGTTGAATGTCAGTATAAACAGGCTTACATTTGAGCCATACATTCACATGTAACATTTTAGGACACCCTCCATCACGTTTTTATTAATTAAACAATTGCCATCTGGAAACAGGTGATCACCTTTAAGAAAACCCATTTTTTACCCAATTCACCCTGGAAAATGTATTCTGAAGTTTTGTAGCATTTGTATGCTTTATGTAAAGGTCCTCTCAGAGACGTTGTTTGTACTTGTGTACAAGAGATATTGCCAGTAACTTTATCTTTCATTCTCTCTTTCGGGAACATTATCATTTGACATTATGTTGTCATATACTTGCCAAGTATGTTGAATAAAGATTCAGGATGTTTTTTTCTTTGCAGTCAGAGATCTGTGGTACCTGTGATGCCAGATATCATTCCAGTGCATTAGTGACTGCCCTAAAGTCATAGACCCTCTTGTATTGCTGTGCTCTATGTCAAACAGCACCCGAAATATTGCAGGTTGTGAAGTAATTGCTTTAGATATGGGCTCTATAAGACCTTGGCTAGCATGCTAATGTCTCCTACCTTGTCACTTCTCAACTGAAATTATAACTTGTTTTGGTTTAAAAACCGACAAAGGAAGTGAGATATTGCATCAGAACCATTGACCATGTTGCAATGCAGTCTTAATGCGTGCCAACCCTTCCAAACCAAGATCACCTACACCAGGGGCTCTTATTTAGACCAGAGTGACTAGCCCTGAGGATGTGGCCGAACAGAGAAACAGCTCAGCATGTTTGCTGAAAATCCAATTATTTGTCCTAAGCCTTGAATTCAAAAGTGGATTTGAAGGCCTAAAGCAATTATGACGTGCTTGAAGTCAGCTGTGAAGATGTCTCAGACCCTGCAGATAAAAAAAAGCCTTTGTTTTCTTCCTTTTTATTCATAGTGACCAACTAAATTTTCACTGTCATTCTCCTTGATGTGAAAGCTTTAGCACTTGCAGTTTGAAATCACATTGCAATGCTGTTGAGAACTATTACAGAACCCCTGCAGTAATTATATTATTCTGGAACAAATCCAGAAGTATGTATAGAAAATGTTTTTGGAGGTCACTTAAAAACATGAAATGAACACTGATGCCAAAGCTCAGGATAGTCACTAGTGAATGGCTTGGGACCATGTATGTTCTTGTGGCCCCATCAACCAATAAGTGTTGACATGATGTCATTTTCCTCGAGTATCAATTTATGGCTCAGCTTAAAAAAAGCTTTCCAGAACCAGTGAGCGAAAATGGCAGCATGTATTTCTGTGGCTGCAGGTACAGGCTGAGAAACCATCACTAACATGAATGATAATGCATAACAGATAATTCCTCATGTAACATAGACCTGCTGGGCTTACCTGCTTGGTAAGAAACACTCCAGACCAGCAGAGGGCACTTACACTATCACTTGAACACCTTAAATAGATGTGATTTGAAATGATAGATGTTTGAGCAACATACAAGTCTTTCAGTGAAACAGTAGCCATTACTTGTATAAATGCAAATTATGGCATTTACTTTTTATTATTAACTTCATTCATTCATATATCTGGTTTAAGTAAATTCAGTTTGAGGTGATTTATAATAAAGCTGAGGTCAAGCATACATTGCCGATTTGCCCTAAAGGAAGTCAGTCTCTGGAGGAGACCTGCTTCTTCTCCCTGCAGGGTAAAATCAATACAGTCAGGAATACACGGGCCACACTGAATGTTCCTTGCATACACTTGTGCTGCATACACTTTGTGCTTTAAATTATAATGCCCTTTCTGGAGGCTCCTCTCTGTAGACATCTTGAAGCCCTGGGCACTGCTCTTCAATTGACTTTTGTCCTGTCTTATTCTGTCCTTCTGTCCCATTTCATCATCACAGTTTTTGGAGAAGAAATGGGTAATTAGTCACCTGTGTTCCAGATAAAGTCTGTGACATATGTGACATTTTACTTAACCTTCTGCCAGGGACAATTCTTGAAAAAGCTTGGTAGACGCTTTATGACCCTTTATGACTGATCTGAGACCAGAATCCTTCACTTAGTCTGTATAAGGAACACCATAACTCTGCACTGTATCAGTACTGTACTGAAATTTAACTGTATCTAAGTTAGATCTTTTTACCCAGAGTGATGGTACTTGTGTACATGTATTAACAAGGTACCTGTATTTGTAATTTGTACACCCTTCACAACCTGAAAACTCAGAAATCATTATATAATGCATTTATAAAATCATTCCAATGGCAATAATGCAGGAACTAAAGCAGGCAAAAGTGGTCATTTATGTAATTTGTTGCCATTTTATCAATTAAAAGGGTGTGTGGTGTAGGATTATACTCACATCAAGTATAAATCATTAAATGTCATTAAAAACTATGCTGTGTAGTGTAAAAATTCTGATATATATACTTAAAATACTTGTGTAAGTAGTAAAACAATACAAATGCAAACAGGTCAAAAATGTATTCTAAGTTTAGTACACACACATGTCCAGTGAGACAGAACAAAGTTCTTTAGTAGTTATGAAGTTTCAGCAAGTTGTGTGCCAAGACATTCACTTTAAAAATTGGATGAAGTGATTCTTTTAAAGCATGGCAAAAATATAATGATACGTTTTCTATGTGTCCGCCATGTTCATATCCTTACAAGTGCAATTTTTGTGT
>JAZGTK010004692.1:0-23945 GCA_036877625.1 Ambastaia sidthimunki
ATGTTTAATGGTTTGGCAGGATCTCGGACCGTGGTGGTGGGATTCCTCACAGTATTTTGGAAAAGGTGATGGATTATCACTTCAGCACAGCTGAACAGAGTGCACAGGACCCCCGCATGAACAATCTCTTCAACAACATGACCAACAGCGGTCCTCAGTCTGGACCAATGCATGGGTAAGAACAGCCACTCTGCACCCCAGTATAATAACAAAAGAACTCATCAGAAGTAGCTTGAATGAGGAAGAGTGTGGATTCCCTGTACAATTAATAAAAAAGTTAATGCTTGGGTTTCAGTGGAAAAATGTATGCTTTATTTGCATAAACAACATGCTTTTTGCCTTTTCACATGTGGATATTTACATGCTTTACATTTCGTTGCATGTAAATATTTACATTCTGTTTTAATTAAAGATTTGCACATGCAGCAGGTTACTTGCGTTCTTTGCAGGGTCAGTGTTGTAGCTAAAGTTGGTCTGCTCAGACTGATCCAGTTTCAGACCGTTTGATCTGGAGCTGGAAGTCTTCGGGACACAGGATCACACTGCCCCCCTCAGCTGGGTTCTGTGATATAAACTGCTTTGCTGTGTAACGGCCTCTTTGTACATTGTATTTTGGGGGTAACAGTTGTTGCATGTATAATAGTGCACAGAAACACAGCAAACTCAAAATGAGTGCATAATGCATTCTGAGCTTGTCAGAATGCATTATGGGATACATGTAACGTTAGTATGGGATATGGCCAGGAGTAGATGTATTAGAAATGCAGCTGCCTAATGTCTTTTGGAACAGCCTTTGCGTTTGTGGTGCCTTAATGCCGCCTACATAGGGCAGATGACTACAGGAAAACCTCCTTCCTTAATTTGAAGACCGGTTGTTTACCCATTTAGGAAAATATTTAGGAAAGTGCTTACCACAGTTTCATGTGTTGTGCTTGTTTGATGAACTGTGAGGCATTAAACAGCACTACAAACGATCAATGATGTCATTTCTGATCTCCAGCTTTGGCTTTGGTCTGCCCACATCGCGAGCGTACGCAGAGTACCTGGGAGGATCTTTGGCCATCCAGTCAATGCAGGGCATCGGCACAGACGTCTACCTGCGCCTTCGACACATTGATGGGAAAGGAGAGAGCTTCAGAGTCTGATGTCGCCGCCTGTTTGGTGGAGCTCGCGGGCCTGTCGCCACAGTTTTAAAGATTTTAGAGATGAATTGCAACCAGAAGATATTGTTTTGCTCACATTACTGTCTTTCCTTTGATACTGCAGCAGATTCACAGTTTCTGCACTGCGTAGATCACTGTGATTAAAAAAAAAAGCTCAGCCTTAAGAAAGCTAGATCATGTTTTAAATCCAGCATTGCATTCAGATGTAAACAGTGTGATGAGACTCTGGGGAAGATGACTTAAACTTTACATATTTCTTTCCCAGTTGTGAGTAAATAGTTTGAACTCTTTAGGGACTTTGTTCTCTTAGTGTTCATTTGAGAGAGTCCAGAGTGAGGCACAGATGAGACAGGCTTTAAGTTATGTTCTACAGACTGTAAATAGTGATCTACTTACAGATATACTTTCTGCCTTACTGAAAAAGACGGGTTTAAAAATGTTGTCAGTCTTGCATTGCTTGTCTGATGTTCAGCTATGATATGCTTGACATTTCACATTAACCACATGGGTTTAAGGGTTTGTTGTATGTTTCATGCTTAAAATTGTATAACGAAAGAAGGGGTAGCACACCGTAAAAAGTGTTTTGTTTTTTGTAATTATTATTCATCAAACAGTGTTTATAGTGATGTTGATATTTGAATAGATTTTTTTTACACCCTATTCTGCAGTAAATGTTGTGTTTTGTGGGTTTTGTTTGGCTCATGTTCCAGAAGTTCCAGCATGTTTATAAATGACTGTTTACCAGAATGGAATTTGTCCCCAAATGACACAAATATTATGTTGAAATATCAATTGAACTGCTGGGGAAGTTCAGGCTACATATATTCAAACAATAGTACATAAGGTCTACAAAATTGATGTGTCTGTGGTTTCGTTTCTCTCTTTATCTATTAAAAAATGTTTTGTTTTTTGGAAAAGAGCCAGAAAGTACTGCAGATTTATTGACCAAGTTTTCCCCCTACTGGTTAATCGTAGTATTAACTGAGTCTAATACCCACAGGACATATTGATGAACTGCAATAATGATGTATGGTAGGTTAGCAGAGTTTTGGAATGAAAACCGACTGACGTGCACATTAGAATAAATTCCTTTGTTTATATAAATGGCCAAATGATGGCATATGGCACCCAGAATGAGTATGAGATAATTTTATTGTATTTCTTTTTCTTGATGTTGAGTTTGTATGTCATAGATGCCAAATACACAGTTTTTCGGGCATTATAAGTTCTGGATGAAAATCTTTGTCTTTTTTATTCTCTATTTGTCAGTAGTTATTCAACACACTGATCAAATGTTATACCATTAGAAAGGGGTCGTGCAATTTGTTTCTTTAGGTCCACATGTTATGTTATATTTTAATATTATGACGATGACGCTAACTCACCTATTCTAATACAACAGTTAATAGCAGGTCTCCAGCAGCCGACTTTTACATTTTATTTGTTTTAAAAGTAGTTGTGTTCATTAAAATTAAAAAAATAATTTATTGCATATACAGTACCTTAATGTAGATTTCTGTATATGACCTGATTCCTTGAGCAGCTGCTATGTGTGGCAAAACCTATAGAATCCTTATAGTTAATTCTTGTGGATTATCAAAAGTTCAGATGTTCAGATTGAATTGTCATAACTTTGGATGTTATTCTGAAGTTATGACAGGTGGCGTAGGGCCCTATGGGCACATAATAGTTGGTGGGTCTTTTTTATCTATTTCAAAGATGAAGCATCAGAATAGGATCAAATGCTGGAATTTGTTAGAAAGGGATTTTATCTACCCCGACTACATTTACTGTTGTTTGAGAATCTATGAAATTGTGAAATTATACAGGTGCTGTATGCTATATGAAAACTAAATGGTTACTGTTATATAATTGTAATATGGTTAATATGGCGGGTGGTTTTTTGGGGATGATTTCGAAAATGACACATTAAAATAAACTAAATTATTCAGATTAGCTAAAGGAATCTGACCCAGCCCATTACCTGCTGTTTTTACTTTTTACATTAACTTTTTACATTAAACATACAGTATGCTGTATATAGGTGCTTAGCCTAAAAGAATGAATAATTTACAGAAATGATTCAATATTTTTATGGTGGTAAATCTGGATTAAAGCCTCATTTAGTTTCTGACAGACTATAATAAATACATAATGGCTGTTAGTTGTAGTAACCTGGTATTCTTTATCACGTCCAATTTTTTTCCAATTAATTCCATGTTACCGGCGACCCCACAATAATAAAGTAATTGTAATGAAATATCAGAAATGTTTTATATTCAAAATCAAACTGTTAATGTAATTGACAATGTTTTTCAGTCTTTTTTTCCAACTAAAGTTTCAGTTTTCCTTTCCCGCGCTTTTCCTGCTTAATGCAGAAGGAATGACCGTCACTTTCCTCCCGACCTGCATGTTTCTATTTAATATTTAATACTGCATATGAAATAATAACTAATACAAGCCTTCAACGAGAAAAGGTAAATATTATAGAAAGGTAAGTTTGTCAACAGTGTTAATGATTTGTTTTGTCAGGGTTTTTTCTAATTGTTCACCTGCGTTTGCATTCGCTTCGTCGCCTGCGCAGATGTATGATGTAATATTTCGTTTGTTGTCATTTATTCATTAGGTTTGTTTTTTAGTCATAATAGTTATTAATGATGGTTATCTAGTCGTGTTTTGATGGTAGTATCATACCCAGCAATGTTTATAAGCAGTATTTAAAATGAAATAATTTCGTTATGTGACCAATAATGCGCAGATCTGCTGCTGTACATGAACATTATTTCCGCCAGTAATATTGATTTATATTCACTAGAGGCGATAGATATTCATGAATAGATATTCATGCAATTTATAACTTATTACTACTGAAAGTATTATTCTTTTAATTATTATAACTCTCCCACAGTAATGTGCATTTGTCAAAATGTGGAGAAACGAAAACCAACCACCACCCATCACAGGTAAAGCCTTTCTTTCACACTATCTAAAAGAAAACCTGTCTGTTACTTGTTATTATCTAGTAGAAAATACACATCAGAACAAAAGAGTGCAGTGTGTATTACACTACACACTATATCTGTATTTCTAAAGCAGAATTCTTTTATATTTTAAATATCACTGACAAACAGCTGATGCAACAGTATGATATAATCAAACCTCCATGAAGTTGCTGAAATTAAAGGAGATTTTGTCTTCATTTGCAGGCTCTCTCTCCATGCCTCCGGTCAATCAAAGGAAGAGAGGCAGGCTGCCCTTGATGTCTAATCCTTCAGAGACTGAACTTATATCTGCTAACCAATACAGTGAGATGGAATCCCCTCATTCTCTTCTCCACCCCCTGTTCCTCGTTTTCCACAGATTTGATAGTCATTCATTTTCATTACCAATAATGAGAGACAACTACTGCAGCTGATTGCGATTCATTGTTTAGAGGTTTTAAACTTAATACCTTCTATGTGACATAAACAACACTTTAACGTAAACTGTTTTTTTTCAGGTGGGAGTGGTCAGTGGGACCAGCAAACCTGTTATACATCACAGCAAGGCAACATGAAACCTGTGGCCTCACTTAGTATGGCGGGACAAGGATATGCACCATTACCTTACCCAAAAAAGTCTGCTTATGCCAGGTGTACTGTTTACAACTACAGTGCTGTAAAATAAAGACCAGATACCCCAAAGGGTCTTAAAGTTGCTGTGTCCCAATCTATACTTTATATCTTCACAAACACTGGATTGTTGGATCAGTTGTTTTTGCAGGAAAAATCTTCTATAGCATAAAATTATAACAAGCATTAATATGAATCTTTGATGAATAGACAATTTGATGGTTTTGTATTGTCCACCATTTTACCTTCAGGTCATTGACTTGGCAACAAAGACCCCTGATGAAACAGGATTTCATGTCAGCAGTTGGACATCAGATTCGTGGTGGTTTCCCAAGCGGCATCTCAACCTCACTGAACCAACCCAGATGGTCCAGTGGTTTCCACAACCAGATGAACATGCCAACAAATTCCTTCAGAATGCCTTACTGTCCTCAGCAGTTTAACCCTGCAGCAATAAGCCCTGAAGACCCTGGAGCTCCGAGTCAGAGCACAAAGTGGAACTTCAGATCTGCTGGGAAGTCCGGCAGTGGGACGTGGGCAGAAGTAAAGGACACCTCACAGAACCAGATCACCCTTCACCAGCAGGTGTGTGTTACTTTATGTACAGCCCACTGTCACTAAACGTGATATTATGCCAGTAATGGACAGTTAAATACAGCAGATATTACTGAATAAACATATCAAGGAATTTTATTTTGTTTTATATCACATATGGGTCCCGCTCTGGAGTGGGATCTGTGGAATAAGACTTTGCTGCACACTGGAGTGTTATTGTATGTAACAGAACATAGCGCCACATTAGAAAATGAATGACTTGGTCATTTTACTGTCTGTCAGATGTTGACTTCACATCTGAGTTGCTTGGTTTAAGAAAGAAGCTAATGCACAATATGGCGTCATAATCCATTCTGAAACCGGCCAGACGGAAAGATTTATGGGTGGATAATTACAAAAATCTAAATATCGGCCTGAATATTAAGCTAACATGGTTGAGTTTCCCTCTGGTTGGTTAGAAGCCATCACGTGATACATCACTGCGTGTCCTCACTGCCGTCACTGAAGGCATGAAGCACTGGAGCCAGTACAAGAGCAGAATAGCAATGCTGTTTGAGATCTTTGGTGAGGAGACTGTCACACACATTTGCTCTCTTTTAGTCTGTGTCTAACAAAACTTTCTGCCTGCAGCTACACTTGACTCTGCAGTCACAGTGGCAGAGCACGGAGCAAAGAAATTCCTAATGCGGAATGGCAAAGATGTGGTCCAGTGTCTCTACTTTGAAAATGTGAGTTCGAGTTCCATCCTGATGCTTTCTTTGAATCTTATAAAGTTGCATGCAAAAGTTTGGGCTACTGTTTTGTTGGATGTCTTTTCAGTAAACACACTTAAATATTTTAACAAAATGCATATTTCTGCAAACTCTTAAGCTCATTTAGTATTTATTTTTAATAAATGAACCGATGGAAAAATACAACAGTAAATGTGGCAGGTGTATAAGTTTGGGCTCTTAAAAAATGTAAACTTTTCCAAGTATCCAAGTAACAATTTCCACTGTCTGAAAAATCATTAAGAAATGAAAGTGTCTGAACAGCTCGTGGATCTGTCAGAATTGCAGAACAAACCCCTAAATCAATGCAAAGGTTTAGCTGGCACAAGAGTAGTGGTGCACAAGCTAATAAGACAAGGTTTTTGAATGCCCTTCACAGTCCCCAGACTTGAATATTATTAAAAAAATCTCTGGGTAAAAAAAGTATGCAGTGCATGTGAGATGTCACCAAAATTTGACTGAACTAGAAGCAATTTGTAAGGATGAATGAGGTAAATTACCAAAGAATAGAAGAATAAGAAGACTATGAAACATTTAGAAGCTGTGATTTCTCTCAATGGTGGCACAGACTGAAAAGGTGTTCAGATGTTGGCACCAGACACAAAAGATTTTCCATCTGTTTAATTAAAATAAACAGATGGAAAATAAATATCAATGTGTGTGTGGCACTTTGCAAAACTGTCTGTGTAAGAATGATCTTTATTACTATGAAATTCTGCTCTCGGTGCTCTCAGACTAATATTACAGTTCTATTGCATTGCTGTAGGTGGCAATAATTCTCCAAAACTGTCTTTTAACCTGTTTACAAAATGATTATGGAGCAGATCTGCCCACATGCCTGTAGTTTGTTTGGAACAGAGATGACAAATCAAAAATTTAGATGATGATAAAGACATTTTTGGGCGTAATACTTACATTTACTTCTTGTGCATTTACTATTTTATATCAGCAGTGGTTTCTGTTACACCATGTGTTTGCAAAAAATAAAAATTATGCAGTTTTTTTTTCACCTACAAAACTAGATTAACCAGTAAGATGTTGTTATGTGATGTTGACCAAATGTAAAGATATTAGGTAATGATGAAATGTGTTTATAACCTATAGGATCAGACATTGCCCAGGCTGATCCGGGGTCAGATGTATCGCTGCGTTGGGAACTACAACAGGGAGACGGACACGATGACTTGTGTGTCAGTCCGGGCGGCATCGCTGTCAGAGCAGAGAAATTCTCATGAGGCTGTACAAGCATCAGATGCAGAGATGAGAAATGTGGTTCTGTCTCTCAATGAAATCTGAGAATATGTGACAGGAGATTCAAGTAGTCTGATGGTAACTAAAGTTAGGAAGGAGTTGTCTTAGTTGAAAAGTAGTTCAGAAATGTCCTTTAACAAACAGTGAAAGTAAAGTAGTGTTAACTTTAGGATCACTAGCTGGGAATTTTATTTTTTGTAATAACTGAATGAAAGTTACTTTGAAAGTAACATTGAAGTTACATTGAAGTTCTGAGATATAATTTGTATGCATATATAATAACATTATAATTTCATTCTAATTCATTTGCATTAAAATAGTTAATTGGCGCATTCATGAGGAATTTGCATTAATTTAGTTTATTAAAACCTTTCAAATGTTTTGTAAGCTTTATTCGTCTTTTTTATGAAAGAATTTCTTACAAAGAAGAAACACATTTTTTTAGGAATCAAAAGTTAAACACAATGATGAGGTAACATTTCAAAATATGTATTTTAAAAGGAAACCAACCATCAGGATGCCATATTCACAAAACCACAGTGGGAGAACCCACAGCACTAATCTACAAGTTCTACAAGTTCTAAGTTCTACCAGTGGTATGACTTCACATACAGAACATGTTAAAGATAAAGAGTGCCATCATCCAGCCAATGTAAAGACACAGCCTGTGTTGTTCAACATCTGATGCCAGTTTAATCTTGTGCTCTGTTCCCCTTTAACTGTTTGTGTGTCACAGGCCGGCCCACACAGAACACACACCCACAAATTTCAAAAGAATCATTGAAGTTCTATACATGTTCCTCCCTTGTGTTCATGGTAAATAACTATTTTTGGGTAATTTGATTACGTTTTCATAGCACATACCATTTAGACAATTTTAATTGTCTGTACATTTTGTCTGGGACTAAATATAAGGTAAAGAGAATTTTGCTTAAAATTTTGAGCTACTTTTACTGATGGGGGCAATGCGACTGGCAGTTCTTTGCCTGTCTGAACATACTACACAAACAAGGATATCAACACAACAGTAAAAGTGAGCCAAGTGCAATAAGGAATGATCCAAAAAGAAGCTTTAGCTTCTCTATATTGCTGTTGCCGGGCGTTAATGCATTAGCACATTAGCTTTATTTAAACCTTACAAAAACTTACCAAGGAATACATAAATTATGACAATCAGGACTAAATTATTTGCCCTCTCTTGTTATAGATCATTCACTTGCTAGTTTTGCTTTCCGAATTTCATTTACTTCCTGTCACCCCTTAAAACACAACAGTCTGTTAGCTTGGCATGGAGCACCAGCATCAAAAACCATTTCAGCTAAACCACTTCTAATCATCATTACAGATGGAGATGCACACGTTAATATAACAAGAATTTACAAAAGGTTTCAGTAGAAGTAACCTGATGAAAGGTACTGAAGTCTTAGCAATGGTCAAAAGGCACAAGTTGGTTAGAAGTTGGTATTTTCAAAATGTATAGTCTCAGTGTGGACTAAAACCCAACTTAAAGAAAGAACATCTAATAATTCATGTCTCTGCCTTCTTCCTGATGGTGTTTAATCCTGAATAATTCTAGAATAGCAGGTGTTACAGTAACAAAAGCATTAGTATAGGTAAAAGGACAGCGTTTTACTGTGCTGTAGTTACTGGATCTCACTTTGAAATACAGTTGTGGAGTCCATGTTTGTATTAGCAATCATAAATCCTCTTCCTTAAGGTCAACATGAGGCAAGATGGTAGTTTGTATGTTTTTTTTAGATGACTTTCACAGGGTTTTCGTGAGAAAAAAGGAAGAAACTAGTACAAATACAGACAGAAGCCAGTGGATTTACTGAGTATATAACAGATGATAAAAGGTTTAGTTAACTTAGCCACAGTGTTGGTCCTTGTTAAATACTATGTCAGGTGCTTGATATAACCTAATTTTAAAAAAGGTATAAAGCACAAATGTCTAACCGGCAGACCCACTGAGTTTGAATGCAGTTTTTCCAGAGTTCCTGTGAATGGACTCAGTGATGCAGATCCTTACAGGAGATGTTTTCAGAGATCCTGATGCGTGTTTCTCCATTGCATGCTGACGTGTCTCAGTAAATGTAATACTAGAAATGCTTCAGTTTTAATTTTCCATTGTGGTCCATTAATATTTTTGTCGTTGGTGCTTAGTGGTCTTTGATTGAAAAAGAAAAGGACAGAAATACCAAAATCCATATAATGATCTACAAATTCATTTGTCACCTTGCAGACACTGAAGAAAGATGAGTTTGTCAAATAAAGGAAGATACTGGCACGCAAACAATGGAAATACAAAGGGTTACATCTTTAGTTTACTCCCAAGTGACATCATCATCATGACATCATCTTTACCAGCCATGGGGAATAATGTTGAGACTCTCCAGTACGTCCAACATCAAAACAATCAGAGTCACATGTATGATGGCTGAGCAGGGTGTTTATTGTATGCGGTGGTCTTTAACGCTCTATAATAGGGTGGGCAGGGGAGTAGGTGACAGCTGCTCTTTGGGGGCATACTTAGCAAAAAAGGGCAGGAAGAGGGTGAGCATGACACCCACGATGGCAAGCATGTAGCCCCATCCTATCTGACACTCCCCTGCGTAGTAGATGTCAGAGTCTCCGCAGAAAGACTTGACCAGCTTGGAGTTGAGACCAAAGGGATAAACCAGTAGACCAGACGCCATAATGAACACTAGAAGAGAAAGAGACAGAAGAGACAAACAGATCATTGGTTGGAGCAGAAGTCTCACTTGGATAATTATAATTGTGGTGTAATTTAACAAATATTCAGTAAAATGTGAAATAAACTGAATTTTAATATCATAAATAAAAGTTTATACATTCTGTTTTTTTATTTGTTTGTTTGTTATAATACCATTGCAAGATATTGTGGAAAGTCAAATTTGCCTTTTGCCTATAAATAGCAAAAGCTGGGCCATGACAGTACAAATGAGCTTTTTAACAAATTAAGCTTTATTTGTTCTGTTAAACACATTTCAAACCAACAATTCTCTCCTTCTCCCTTAAATCAAAAACAGTTCTAAACAGGAACTAATAAGAATTCAAGTTTGTGGTGCATTATGGAATTTTGACACCACAGAACTTTTGACTAGTGACAAGTACCTGTAGTTGTACCTCAAATACTCAAGGTGGCAGTAGAGGGCTGTGCTTTAAACCCTTTTAGCATCGCCACAATACTGGTTGTAGTTTTGTCATGGAAATATCAAATATGTCAGCACACAAAAACACCAGCCTATAAATGTCTATCAGATTCATTGGATGATGACTGACAGTACATGAATCTGGAGAGAGTGAGGGAGAGAGGAAAGCCCTTAGCAGACTGAATTCTTTGGGCGATCACTATAGACGTGTTAGTTTACACTGTCCATGTGTTAGTTAAAATTATATTTGATGTCAAATTAGGAGATCCATTACTACACATGCCCATCAGATCCGGTTCCAGCCGCTGTCCATGCTGGTTCTACAAACAAATGTAATTGTTTAACAAATGTTAATTATGGTAGCAACAATAAACAACTCTTTGAAATGATTTTAATGCACCCATTTTATAATCAAATATCTTCCTCAGTCCTTCAACAACAAGGACCAAGCAAGCTCTTCTACAGTACCTCTCAACCCTGCTACAACGCTAAGAACTTTGCTTTCTCTTAAAGTTAATGGACCGGGAACAAGCTGTGCCTGTGTTTATTACCAGGGCCTTGACATCACAGAGCTGTTGTGCTAATGACACCATAATAGCCTTCTCTATCTGCGACAAAGACACAATCAAACACAGCTTCTCTGGGCTGAGAGAAATAGCTGCTATCAGTGAATGTTTACACTCAAATGACACGACATTCAATGAGATTTAACAACCTATTCAATAACATTTCATTCCAGTGAGCGACAAATGTTCAGATAGTACAACCGTAAAAGGTTTAATTAAAGTGTCAAATTAACAAGGATTTTATTGCAATGGTTTTCAAAACTCAGGGACAGCTGCAATCTGGGTAAGATAAAAACTTGTGTTTGTGTATGTGTGTGAGTCACACACACACTACTGTGTGAATATATTAATACATTTTATCAGAATTAAAACTGCAATCTGGCATAAACTTCATAACCTGATTCAAATTGGTGTTATCAAGTTTGATTCTATGTTTTGGTCTTTTGTTTTGTCATGCGGCCTTATTTGACCATTTAAACAAATGACCACATATATATATGGTTATATTACACTGTATCATGCAAGTACATTCTGTTTTCTCTCTGATTTAAACATTCTGGCAGTCACTGATATGTGTTCTGTAAATGACTTGTGTGCCATCTGTTATCTGTCATATTTTCGTCCTCAGTCTTATAGCAATACTGCAACAGAAGCTCATTTTTTGCTTGGCAGGGTTGACTAACCACACATAACTGTGACCCGCAGCTGCTGCTATAATCCACTGGCGATATGTACTTTTGTGACAAACGATTTGATGATGAAATTCAGTGAATAGTGTAATAGCATTCTCGCCTGCTCTCTGAAGACTCTTGTCTCTCAGGGTTTAAACCCTGAATCTGCCCACAGAAGACCAATCACCATCATTCATTACACCACGTTCACAGGACGTGATGAGGTCACTGCTAACATGAGCGCTGAACGGCTCCATCATTCAAAAGGAAATTTCACTGTTATACGTTACTATCCACAACTGTCGCTGAATGTGAATTAACTGCAGCCAGTAGGTAATATACACTGCTTGTCTTTGATTTTGGACTGCAGTCCTGTTTTTCTTCTGAAACATGGCTTTTATTTTGATTGACAGAGTTTGTACTGGTGTTTCTGCTTTAGAAATTTTAGGCCCTGGAAACTTTTAGAAAATAAACATCTCACACATTAACTAGTTTGTTTACTAGTTTGTCCTTTCTATCACATCTCAAATTCTGTATTGGGTTTGTGGTTGAATTCTGTACTGCATGCAGCTGAATTTGTTAATATGGTTTATGAAAACGATTTGGTCTCTAGATGACACAAACAAAATTACATACAAATGTGGTATAAACTGGTAACGTTCCAGTAGAAGGTAAAATACACTGGATAGTCATTACTACCAGACTGCTGCACTTAAAGTCACTTATTAAAAGTCTCTATTAAAATACCACCTATTTTTCAGGTCTTGCACAGGTTGTCTTGTCATTACTCCATCTAAAAACAGCTGCCTCTTTAAAAAGTTTATGCAGTGACATCATACAACCACACAGCAGTAGTTTACAGCAGTGCATGTGAAGTGTGTTGCAATTTAAAAGCTGTTTAAAGTCACAGCCACACAATGGCTGCTATTACAGGCCTCTTGTTTGTTTGTGTGTTGAGGGATCTTCAGTGTGACCCAGACATCTGTAATAACATGATGAGAGAGATCAGAGTCAGAGTTGCCAACTTAGCCACTTCTCAGACCCCTTTTGCAACTTTGTTGTTTTAAAAAAGCAACCAGCAACAAATCTAGAAACTTTGTTGAACAAACCTTAGCATCTTTAGCAGGGTTAGGGTCCAGCTTCTGGAAGAATGTATGATGCTTTAAAATGCTGCCTCCATAGACAACTCATTAGGGTATGTAACAGACTGACTTGTTGTAACAGGTTCAATCAGTTGGAGATCACTGTCTTTCCATGATTACTGGCACCAGTACAATACAAACCACACACACACGCATACACGCACACACACACACAAGGGAAGAAAAGAAAACGGCAGACTAAACACAGTGACAAATGTTGCCATGCTTATGCATTATCTGCCCTATGGACCTCCTTTAAAGCCTACAGACACCCACACACTCGATGAGGCCACACACACACACACACACACACACAAATCTGGGTGTTCTAAAATCTGGGTGATGTGTGCATGTATCTGTTCTGCAGATTAAGCAAATGTTCTGTGTTAATAGTGCTGTTTGCTAAGACATGAATCACTGTTTCTGCTGCTAATACAGTTGCTTGTTCTACACAGTTTGTTCAAAATTGTAGTGTTACTTGTTTAAGTCATTTTGAAATTTTTATCTGGTGGACTATAAATCAGGAAGTAAATGCCATAGAGTTTGAAAAAGGAACCTGGGCCATATATACATTAGGGCCCAGACAATCAAGGAATGCCATAAAATAAGTGAAACTATTTTCAATAAATACAATTCAATAATGCAATAAATACATCCAAACTCTGCCACTAATTTAATAACAGCAAGTCGCAGTAAACAACGGCTGAGCTGTTTGTCGCCCTGACTGCAAATCAGCACAAAAGTCGGGGATAAAACTGCCTGAAGAAAACACAGTAGCAAAACTGCTGGCTCATGCAAAAGTGTCATGAATACAGAAGATACAGCCAGTTGTACAGGGTCTGTTTCTCATGTAAATTAAAGGGATGGACGAGTACATGACAAATATACAAAAGTCTAATAAATCACGTTTGTTTCCTGCATCTGATGTGCATGTTAATGATAAAGCGGTTGACAAACGGCACATGCTGAAAGTTTATGCTTAAATCCAGAAATATTGTGGGTCTCCCTCATCACAGGGACCCGGACAATGTTCCTGGTTGTCCGATCCTGATGCCCTCTCCCATTTGATCCACAATTCATTCTATAATTCAATTTATTTTTTACTCAAAATGTTGTGCTATTATATATCAGTTGTGTTAAAAAATGTTTGCACCAAATGTTAATCTATTTTATTTCTGTGCCACCAAAAAGAGTTGTTGGAAAAATGGCCAGTTTTAAACAGGTTTTCCAAACCAACCCCCATCTGCCATTGGTGGAACAAACAGATAGTCCTGCCCTAAACTTATGCTGATTGGGTCAAAGCTGCTGTGTTGTGTTGGCTGGGATGCTTAAACAAAAACCAACAAGCGTTTACATATTTCAATAAATTTAACCTATAAATGATGCTTGGTTATTGTTTTAAGTTGTCATTGCATTTTAGAATAGGAGGCAGTTTTAACAATGACAAAAAATGCACACATCACCTATCACTCGATGTCAGACTTTAACCTCACCGAACACACGTCAACACTCTCATCACACCCCGCAGCTCATTTTCAAAAGTGACTCTAAACAACACGAGCTGGAGATGCTGCAGAAGCGAGACAGACATCTCTTTTCTACTTGCTATTCATTGGAGGTGGACCAGGAGCTATTTTCAATTGCCTGTGCAGTCGGGCAGTTGACCCTGAGTGCCACCCCTTTTTCTTTCTATCTGTCTTTCTCTCTCAATCAGTCTGAGAAAAAGGAGAAAGGAACATAATCTTGGAATGTCAGGTATTGCTTTACATTCCCGACTCAGCAGATATTCAGAGCTCTGTGCGTGCCTGTGTGCCCTGAATATAATACATATATAAATACATACATATATATAATACATAGTAAATCACACGTTTCTGATAAATAAGCTGAGGAATGTATGAGTGGTTTCTATCTACAACAGATGCCGAAATGCAGCAAATTCTGTATAAAGCAGAGATCCATGGACTGTGAAAATCTGCTTATAACTGCATTTGTCAAATTCCAGTGAGGCAAACCTGTTTTGTTGAGTTCACTACAATCATAATTACATCTGAAGTGTTTACTGTCTCTCTGTGTCATTTATAATAAGGGTCATCAATAAGAGAGAGAAAGAGAGAGAGAGAGAGACAGTGAGTGAGAGAGAGAGAGAGAGAGAGCAAACAGCTAGTTCCCTGATTTAATGCAAATGTTGTTTTAAAGTATTTTAGAAGCTAAAATTGTATTGTTTTATATTGTGTATATATAATTGTGTATATTGTTTTATGTCCTATATATAGGGTCCAAAATGAGCACTCTGCAATGAAAATAAAAACTGGATTTGGTGAGTAAATAAATGTTAGTTGCCAGTTGGTTGTCTATCATTGCTAACTTCATATATATGAAAACATTGAGTAAATTGTAGCATTTTTTAGATTAGATTTATTATGGATGAATGCACTTTTTGGAGTTTTAAAATCTCGGTCACTGTTCACTGCCATTTTAAAGCTGGGATATTATTTAATATAACTTTGTGTTTGGATGAAAGAAGAAAGTCATGTTCTCTTAGGATTTCTTGAGGGGAAGCAATTTATGGGCAAAATATAAATGATGGGGGGACCGTTCCAAGCCCAAACTTATGTTCAACTATGTTTTTTTTTTTGTTACCTTGTTACCTCACCACCTGTGAACACAACATTGGTTTCCAGGTGTTGAGACCGTGTGTGTTACACTCTGTTGCTCATGCAGATATTCACTACAGTAAATACAGCAGAATATGTGCAGGTGCTGAATTAAATGCTGAATTAAAGCTGAAGAGCAGAGCTGAAGCCAGATGTGTCTTTAACTAAATCTAAAACAGAACATATCTGTTAACAACATTCAATGTGTGTGTGTGTGTGTGTGTGTGTGTGTGTGTGTGTGTGTGTGCAGATGGTTTATCTCAAGACAAAACAGTCTGTTAGAAACACAAAAGACACACACCTGGACACCAAGCAATCATTAGTATGTCTGGAAGTGTGTAAGTGAGTGGGGCTTTGTTTGCTTGCTTCTTTAATACATACGGTACCGGTCAAAACACTTATTCTTCATTAATATTCTTTTCACATTTAGAATAATAGTAAACTCATCAAAACTATGAAATAACACAAATGTAACTTTGGGAATTAGGGATGTGACAAAGGACATCTGAAAATAAATTAAACTAGGTTATATTCTAGCATATTCAATTTAGTCACCCTTTGCCTAGATTTCACCAAAATGTTTTCTTGACATTTTATCACAGAGTTTCTTGAGGAATCATCCTGAGAAGCTTTTTGTAAGTTGGAATTTTGAAGGAATTCCTCCTATCCTACAATCTTGCTTTTTTCATTATTTGGTCCAAATCATCCATTTCCAAAATCTAAATAAATTTAAATAAATCTGTAATTTTTACCAAAATAAATATGTTGGCAAAATTATATTTTTGTCCACAATACTATTATATTTTATTATATTATATTATATCATATAATATTTAATATTTTAAACATTTAAGCAAACAGCTTTAGATGAAACATTTCTTTCAAAGTTTGACTGTTAGTCAATTCATGAATATATAAGATTTTTTTAAATCTCAGTCCAGACTCAGTCATATTGGCATACCTGTTTATATGTATTTATATGTGTGCAGGCATTTTTAAAGATGGGTTTCTGCAGATGTCTATAAGAGTGTTTCTCCGATATCTTTTCCTGTGTGTGTGTGTGTGTGTGTGTGTGTGTGTGTGTGTGTAGTGGTTTGAATGGTAATGAATTTCTTCAGTTTTTCCAGTTTAAGAGCAGCAGGGGGCCAACAGGGTCGACAGCTGCCCGAATGAGAGACACATGTGGGAGGTAAAGAATAGCTAGACAGGAGGATGAGAACTCACATCTGATGGATCTGATGTGTGTGTGTGTGTGTGTGTGTGTGTACAAAACACTATTATCATATACAGTGGGTCCAACATTGTGATGCAAAATCATCAGGAAATATTTTTATTCTGCACAATCTCTAGGTCACTAATCGAATATGCTAATTTTTGACGATGACCATGTTATCTTCTTTGTATAAACAATATGAGATTTCCCAACTGATGTTGGAATAGGCATCAGGTTTTGTAGTCAATGCCAATTTCAAAGTGTGCTCAGATTTGATAATTTGCTTCCATTTGTTTCTAATCAAAAGTCAAATTCATGTCAATTTTATCTAAAAAACAAACAGAATCTAAGACATCTAAGATGTATCTATAGGTTAACTATTTTATGTTAATGTTTGAATTCAACTGATCACTTGTATTTATACAAAATATAAAACAAAATAATTTTTACTGGTGGTCCCTGACACTGAATCTGCTGGTTTTGAAGGGTCCCTCTCCTCAGCCTTTGTCTTTGTTGAACTGCAGTACTGAATTCACAAATACATTCAAAAGCAACAGACTTGCTCACATCACAGCACAACAACCCACCTCAGAAAAACCAGAAGCCACAGATGAATTCGGATGACTGCAGATGCTCTGCATGGTGGTTTAATCATTCAGACACTGTGCATGTCTCATCAACACGGCTCACTGAACACAACATACACAAACACATGCTGGAGTGACAATCTCTGTCCAGCTACATGATAATCTGTGCTGAAAAAGAAACGTATTTACATGCTCTGCTTTTGAAAGAAAAAGAGCAGCTTATGTTGTTTAGTGCCAACTTTATGGTCAAAGCTTGTGTATCAGCATCCCATAACATATGACCAAACAAAGTTCTTTTGTCTAAGTGTGTGTGCGTGTGTGTGCGTGCGTGTGTGTGCGTGCGTGTGTGAAATGTATATATTTTAAATGCAGAAAGGTAATTATATAATATTGAAATAAATGTTAGCATTTTTATTTTTTTGTAACAAATGCCTCAATCATAAAAATTAATTTAATTAAGAAATTAGCCAGTAATGCTCGGATGAATGATATTTTTATCTAAAATTTACATCTAAAATGTTTATTAAAAACATTTTAGATGTAAAGAAAAGTAATTTTGAAAAATGTGTTAACATGAAAAATGTGTATGAAATTATTTAATTTTGCACTGTTGGTTTAATGAAGGATTTGTTGTATTTCTCAGTTTCTGGATGGAAATGCACAATTGTGATTGACCCAAATTCTCTTGATGTTTTCTCACTGTGTTCATTGTTCCTAACCCCACCTGCCTGCCTACACCCACAATTCCCTGGAGCTGTCTGTGGTCTCTTCCCCCAGTTAAACTCTGCTGCTAATGAACACTTCAGAGACAAGATATGACACTTTTGAGCCCAAACCACAAACAGACACACCAGACCAAACTGATCTTTCTTTCTCAGGTAAATTCTGCACAAAAAGCATTTTTATTTTCCTTACCCCCCCATTACACACGTTTGTTTTAGTATCCTGGTGGGACTTTTTTTATTCATTTCTGTTTTTATATACAGAGCTAATAATATTTTCAATTCTCCAATGCTACTTCTACTGCTGCAGAAACCTTTTGCACTTTCTGATAATAATTAAAACATAATTTAGTGTGTTCATTAAGGCGTTTTCCTCATGGGGGCTATTGGCCACAGCCTATTTGATACATGAACCCCACACTCACACACACAGCCCTCTTATTCTTACACACACAAATGAGTAGTGAAGTGTGTGCATGTGTGTGTATTGGCTGATGGGTCTTTGTTGTGTCAAAAGTAGATTTTTTCCAAGATGGCAGATGTTTCTCTTAAACTGTGACAACTTATACACACACAGTTTTACTAAAAGGTTAATAACACTCTGGCTAATTTCACATCTCTCTTTATTCTATCCATTCCTGTTAAACCTGGTAGTAACATGCATCTCAACTGCATCTGCTGGTGCCACTTTTGATGACACTTTGTCAAGGAGAGTGTTTCAATCACTGAGGGAGTCCTACCCTGTTGTTTGGGATGCACTTAAGCTGCAAAAGCAATGTATGTTAATACCACGTTTAAACAGGGCTCTGCTTACACCCTTACTGGCTTTAAAAACCTGCTTAAACGTCCACTGTGTGACTTTTTGTATAACATTTCATGTTGTGACAGTTAATCACACTGTGCTTTGTATGCTTACTAACACCTCCAACTAAGATAAACACACATAATTTTTTTCTATATTTATTTTTATAGATTTCTTTCTTTCTTTTCTGTTGATCCCACGAGACAGTACATCATGTAAACATCATTGCAGAACAATGACAAAATAAAATAAGAATAACTTCAATATTTATATAAAAGAAATTGCTTTAACTTGTCTCTTTTCTCTTGTTGTCTTGTTTTCTCTTTTGAATAAAACCATGTTACATGCAAAAAAGTGAAACTGAGGAAAAACCTTTGGTTTACAAAGCCGATACATTTACATGTCCTTTCAAATACAGTCTGTGTACTCAATGGCATTTCAAATCCACATTGTCTTTGTTATTGTGTGTGTGTGTGTGTGTGTGTGTGTNTGGGGGGGCAGGGTGTAATTTCCTGTCATCTCATGGGTATGATGTTGAGATGATTTCAACCATGAAGCAGCACAAGGAACAAAATGATGGGTATCCAGTGAGGGTCATGCAGGGTTTTCAGAGAGACGAGAGGTGATATGTTCTAACACACACACACACAGAGCAGGGTAAGCAACACGTACACTATTGTGTATAATCCTTCATCCGAGTCAATATGATTTAAGGTTTACACTGTAATGGTTAAATGTAAACTGATTTGGTTTGGATGCCGGTGTCGTAAACAATGCAAAACAACTGTTCAGCTGAAACTGGTCGTAGACCAACTGTTACCTTAGTTTATGTGTTATGGACTATATGTGAAATTGCAATAACTATTAATGCTTAAGGGGTTAAAGGGAGAAATGAAATGAGATCTTTATATTTATAAACAAATTACAAATTATCCTTAATTTTACTAATATACATCTTATAATGAGCAAAAACAGTTGTTATTATTTTAAACATTTATATAAACATATATACATTTTATACAAAATATTCCTGATTTCTGTGTTTTTCTTTTTATTATAGATGTAAAGTAGCTTTGAAACAATGCAACATTGTAAAAAAAACTACATAAATGAAACCGTATTGAAATTAGGAATTTCAAGTGGTGCATTATACCAGCAGCATTGCAGTTGGATGGATTGCATGTTCTTTCTAACCTCCATTACGACATTATTTAGTGTGTGTAGCTGACAGCTGTGTGACTGCTGGTCTGTATTGAAGTCATGCTCTTTGCGGCCTGATGCCATTAGGAGCTGTCAGCACAGAGCTGTGGGGCAGATCTAATGGAGCTTTTATCTGTCAGCCAGGTGTGTGTGTGAACTCAAGTGGGCTCTTGAGAGAGACACTGCGGGAGAAATTATAGCACTCATTGGTGAAAATTACAAAACACACACACAGAAAGACTTATATATACACACAGCCTAATGCTACATATGCAGAGATACACACAGGTTCTCATCAGTACTTTTGAACTACTATTTATAAAGTGTAAGAATGTGACCCTGTCAGAACAGTAGAGCTGAGGGTGGAAACACAGGGTGGAAGGTCACATGACTTCTTTGCTTCCATGGGTTTTTGACTGAAAACTACAAAACATTTCCTCAAAATTCAACAACTTACTGCTCAGTTTATATTTGTTAGCCTGACCTGAGAACAGCTGTCTGCCAGCAATGCCCCCCGCTCTCATTTCTCTCTGTCACACAATTATTAAAGGGATAGTTCCAGAATTTTCAGTAACAGATTCTGACAGTAGATATTAATGAGCATGTTTTGGCTGGAGACAGAAAAACAAAGACATGATAGGTGTGTGTGTTTAGAGAGTGTTATTGAGCAACAAAATCCTTCTAAGACTTTTGCAGCTCTGTGGGCTATAATGATAATCTATGTCTGCAATAATGAGATTAGATTACACTGTTTGAACTGTCACATGTCATCATTAAAATTAAATCAACCCATTAAGTATATTGATAGGCCTTCACAGACACACACACACACACACACACACACAAAGCTCTGACAAAATGACCTAAAGGAGAGAGAGCCACATGTCTTGCTCTACATGCTCCCCATGTCCCACCCCATGCTGCCTCTCTCATCGCTAATGCATTAGTAATTAAAATGTAACAGCTGTGCACCAGTGTGTGTGTAACACATCTGTGCTATAGATTACCTTCACAATTCCCCTCTGAGACAAAAACATTTAGTGGCCATATTGAATCCGTAACTTGCAATGCATCATGGTCTGCATGCATCTGTACACATGAGGTGCACGTAAGGTCACATCATCTGTGTGCAGTGCGTTTGAAACTGTTGTTTGTGAAACGATCAGTAAATATCACGATAATTTGCCACCCCAACAGTTCAGATATTTCCACTGACCACCTCTATGTTTGTGTGTGAGCTTTATCCTGAACAAACTGTGTGTTTGCATCTCTCACACAATGAGGCTGGAATTTACAGTAGATGACCAAATGTGATATTGTGTTTACGGCTGTATATGATGAATTTCTTACTAGCAAAAACACAGAACTACAGTAGCTTATATCTGATTTGAACAGCTGTCAATAGCCAATGAATTAAGAACATCAGACCAGAAAAAGGATAAACATAATTTTGTTTCTCATATTTGCTTAAAGCAAATTTTACATATTTATCTTGTATGTCTAAATTTCTTTTTGAGGTAAAAGTACAGTAATTAGTAAATTAGCAAAGAGTGGAAAATACTTTAGTAGCTGATCTGTATGTCTTTAAATTGATTTGCACATTCTACCCTTAATAACGTTACCAGTCAACTGTTGAGTGTTTACTTGACAACATCTGTTATAATTCACATGTGGTGTTTTGTGAGTGTTTATTTTGGAACTCGAGGATGAAGAACAAAGGATGTGCGTCAGGTGTGGTAACTGCTTTATTTATGTATTTAATCAAAACCTATTCTTGCACCACAGCAGAGGATGATGGGGAATTTTTTGTTGCTCAGACCTGTTGCCTTGTAGCTTACAAGTACTGGCCAGCTTAAACAGAACACATGAGTCATACAAACTAAATTATAGAGTCAGATTTAAACTTATAATCAATTATACACTGAATTACATTTATGCATTTGGCAGACGCTTTTATCCAGAGCAAGCAGTACAGCACATTCAAGCTCTATATTTTGTCATTACACGTTCTCTCTGGGAGCAAACCTCAAACCCACCACCTTTTACGCTGCAATGCTCTGCCAACTGAGCTACAGGAACACTATTAAACCAATCAGCCATGTTTCTTCAAGTGATAATAAAACTGCTAGGTTTCCTGTTAGTAAGTAGTGTGTTAGTGTTGATTTTGTGAACACAATGCAAATGATAACGAATCAATTTCATCCTTAACCATGAATCAATGACCATAATCCTGTAATCCTGTAAATCAGTTTAAGTTTAGGTTACTTGTACTTGCTTTTCACCAGTACAATGTGATCTTTTCTTGTAGTGCCTCAGCACTAGTTAAAGACTCTGTAGCTGTGATGTTGATAGTAAGTATTATAGTAAGTGTCTTTATAACTCTGAGGGATGGAGGCTGTTTGTGTTTGATCGATTGCCATTGTGTAATTTTTCTATTAAATTTAACAGATTCTGCCTCCAAGAGTAAGACCCATTGATTTTACCAATACAGTCACACAAAGCAAAGAAAAACCTGAGAGTCCATGTTTCAAACACACACACACACACACACACACACACACACACACACACGGATTAGAGGTAGATGTAACGGTTTTTTTACTATACTAACTGTATATTCTATCCCCTAATCACACTCCTAAACCTAAAATTCACCATTTAGTATGTCTTTGGAGCGATTTGATTTATGAGGACACGGGAAGTGTAATATATAGAGACAGCAGACGTAACAGTATGCAGACATATGCAGACACAACACTTCTCTACACAGAATTGATTTTCTCTCTTCACACGTCACCTTGTTTGATCTCTTCATCTCTCTCTGAAGAAACCGTGTGGCTCTGTGAATAATGGCTTGTAAAGTAATAAGACAAAAGATGCAAATGGCTTTTTTCTAATCTTGTATCAGTGGGAGATTAAATGAAAACCAGCTGGATTTCAACAGATGGGGGGTTGAGGTGGGTTAGGGTGGGTTGGGTTTTTAAACACAATACATTGGTTTGACAGATATTTTGTTTTTATCAGTATTTATACTTTAAATAAGTGCTTAGCAGTTATTCACTGTTGGGTCTATTGATTAATGGCACCTTTTAAAGAAATCACTAAAGAATAGCACTTAACAACACATCAACACTGCTGTGCATTCAACAGCCCAACGCTGTTTTTGTCAAAATAATTTTACATTTTATAATAGGAGATCTATTTAAACCCTGGGTGATTTTTCTTTTTCTTTACTGTCTACTTTTTCTCAGTCTTTCAACACTGGGTTTTTTCATTGGGCTCTTTTAACTGCATTTGCATGTCTATTTATGCAGCATTTATGCAGAGCATTCTGTGTGTTTCAGACTCAATGGGATTTACTCAAATGCAAGTCTCACAATAAACTATATAACATCACACAACAGAACATTTGAACTGTGGTGGATGTGACGTTTTCTCTGTAATATCTTTAAGTTTATCACAGGACAGGAGAAAGTATGCTCATATCTCACGCTTGCTTTTGTCTTTCTTGTAGCCCCTAATATCACTAAAGGTTTTAGGTCATTGGTGTTTAATAATTCAGCAACCAGCTTCTCAACAGCTCCAAAACCTCACCACAATCCCATTAACAAGCCATGAATTATTTCAGTCTTCACATCTGTCCACAGCCCACTGGAAACACACACACACGCACGCACACAGTAGTTTTACAAATACAAATATATAACTAATAATATAACTATATATAACTTTATACATAACATTATATAACGTACTATGTTTATATAATGTTTTAACAAGGTTACACCTTAACAAGGTTGTGCTCAAACTTGTCCGCTTTTGCCCCAACACACACACACACACACACACACACACACACACA
>JAZGTK010004693.1:6608-22273 GCA_036877625.1 Ambastaia sidthimunki
CCCACACACACACACGCGCGCGTCCGATTCCACTGTTCCTTTCCTCCACCCCCCACCCACACACACAGAGCTCAGCTTTCAGCTGTCAACTGACTGTGTGTGTGTGTGTGTGTGTGTGTTTACTGTCAAACATTAACACTGAAGTTCAGAAACTCGTTCAGTTGGACGGAGAGCTTCTGTGTGTGTGTGTGTTATGATGCTGTGGACCCTTCTACTTCTCATCTGTCTGCAGGTTCAAGCTCTTGGGAAGCAGGTCTGTGTTTCTGTGTTTGATTTCATCATTATGACCGTGTGTGTTGAATCATGTTTGTGTGATGTGTGTCAGTCTGATCAAGTTTCAGCTTATTTGCATTTATACAAACTCAGAGCTGTTTTAAAATCTTGTAACCTTAATAACTCTGAGACTCCTGCATACTGTATGTGTGTGATGGACATTATGACAGTATACACTGTACAACAGCAGAAATGTGTCACAGGATGTCAGTGTGTCAGTAATATCCAAATGTTTCAATTGAAATAATGTCTGAAGTAGTTGTACAACACACAAGATCATCTGTGTTATATATCGATATATTTACATGAACATATGAGCAGAATGGCTTTATGGTTTCTACATGACAACAGTGCACCTGTGTTTGACAAACGTATCATTTATTTGTGATAAATGATCAAATCTCTTGGTTTGGTTGCTTTATCGTCTTTTAATCAGGTTTTGACCATGAAGCACCTACTTCAGATGAAACAATTTATTGGCTAAATAACAGGGATTTGATGAATCTTTATGTATGGCGTTTATGGTGTTTGTATGGTGTTTAATGTGTATTTGAGGGTGATTGTGAGGTAAATGTTGGGGTGAGTGTGTGAACGTTCTGCACAGATGTTTCTGAGGCCACATTCCCTTCTTTCAGATCTTCCTCTGACCGTTAACATGTCAAAAGCTGCAGATACTGTACGACCCCACGGAGGCTTTGGAAAGCCATTCAGGGGTCAATAACAGGACCTGAAAGATAACTTTTTTGTGATCGACTCCACACCAGCAGGCTAAATGGCCTCAGCGGGCATCATGGGTGTCTTTACGGGCTTTGTGTGTGTGTTTATGGTTGGAAACCTTGAGCTCAGGCTGTGAGCGTCAGTTCCACACTGCTGAAGTCAGCACTCTGATGAGCCCTAAATCACAGTGAACACAGTCACAGCAGTGGACTGATTTATTTCTGTCTGTTTGCTTTAACATCTCAGATTTCCCGTGAGGAACGTTTGCAGAGCTCAGAAGACAACTCTTGATTTTTTTAAAGAAATTATGGCAACAGACAGTCACCAGAAATGATTTTTTAATGAAATTATGATACTATGTGTTTGTTATTGTGTTCCTTAAGTCTCTGATAATCTGGTTTTAAGTCTAATAATGTGTTGTCATCCATTTTATTTTAGTGTCAGTCTAACGTCACACATCTCCTCAGCAGAACTCATGATATGAGGTTCACTCCTGTCTGCAGCACTAAACTTTATTTAGTTTTTGTTATGACCGAGGCTGAAGTTTGCAGTGAAACGTTGATATTGTCTTCACCGCATCTGTGAGTCTGGATGCAGTAAAATGGCTCCAGTCTCACTGCTGCTCAACAGTGTCTGTTATCGCTCTCATTATGAGCTTGTGGCGAGACTCTTGAAAGAGGAAACACACCCCTGTTTCATCCACACATGGGATCCATATGAGCTCTAATGGGAGGACTCAGTAAGAGATGCTTTTGATTTACAAGCGTTAGTTTAACAATAATCTCATTAATATTCTGAGTCGTTAATACCGTTAATGATCTCTGGGTGATTAATGTGATTGACAGCTGATGACCTCTGACCTAAATCTGCTGGGGTCATCAGTCACGCAGTGGGTGGGAGGGTTATAGCTGTTGTTACAGTCTCAGAGAGAAAATGAAAGATGGGAAGCTGCTTCTGGGTTAAAAATTCATGTCATGTTATATTTTACTTCAGTCATTTCTGCGTTTATCTTCCTCAGTAATTCTGTACATCAGTCATAGACATTTCAGGGCAGATTTTTTAGAATAATTCCGGAACTGTTTGCATCAAGATTTGTTTTGTCATGTCATGAGAGCTGAACAGTGGTGTAGTCATGATAAATCATGGCACTGTCCTCACTGATTCCACGCTTGTTAAGACATCAAACTAGTTAAAGTGTATTTTGTAGAATTCTGCATTTCCTGTGATTTAGCAATTTGAAACCATACACGCACACACTTTAAAGAAATGCTTTGTTTTGTTGGCCTGGAATTTGGCTTGATATTAACTGTGGAATAATGTTTTCAGAAGTTCGTTGGTCCGAGTCTTTAGTGATGTAGTAGTGCGTGTTGTGTGTTCTGTGTGTTTGAAGGTTCTTTTGTGTGGCTATTTGTATCCTTACTGCTGAATCAGAAATCTGAGCTGCCCAGAAAGTTAAAGAGTTTTACAGTAGAATATTAAACATCATAGCAGAGGAAAGATTCTGCTGTCTGTGTTTCTGTCTGTGTCTTTCTGTCGGTTTGTCTCTCTCTTTGTCTGTGTCTGTCTCTCCCTCTGTCTGTCACAGTTTTTGTTATCACTACAGAAAGAGCCAACTGTGATGTGTCAGTAACATAAGCTGCTGTTTGTTGATGAGTTTGATCATTTCCTGTCATGGGATCTTTTGTCTGGTTCAGTAGTTTTCTGCTGATGTCCCACAGAGAGAGCAGACCAGCACTGAGTGCTAATCCCCCTAAAAACTTCCTGCTAATGCTCTGAGAAATGCAATTACAATGTGACGTGCTTTTCTGTGAGAGATGATTTTGGTTAAAAAAATGTGTCTTTCACTTGCCAACTGAAAAGGAAGAGCAAATGATACATTAGACGTGTGTATAAGATGCATTTCAAAATGCTAATGACCGCTTGAAGTTACAGGAATGCTGTTATGTAATTTGGTAGTTTAAGTTTGACAGTGGGTCAGTTCAGGGGTGGGGGGTGGCTGGGGGACTTCGATGTTTGGGGGTTTCCACCTGTTCCATGAACCGTCAAACTTTTGCAGTCTGATTCAGCTGAATTTATGGAGCTCTGATGGAGATTCATCTCAACATCGGCTACAACAGAAAGTTTACATTCTCCAACTCTGTTTGCACATGTGAAAGTATCAATATAAATGCTGAGTTTTTTCTTGTGTGTGTCAGAGCGTGGGTTGTGATGATCTGGTGGGTTCTGAGAAGGTCCGTGACAGATGTGGGGTGTGTGGTGGAGATGACAGCACCTGTAAGCTTGTCTCGGGTCTGTTCAAGAACAGTCTGTCCACAATGGGCTACCACAAGTTTCTGGAGATCCCACCAGGTGCTACAAAGATTAATGTCACAGAGATGGTGAAGAGTAGAAATTATCTAGGTGAGTAACCAGCTAGTGAACATCTCTGCCATGTTAATGTGAAGTTCTGTATTAACCAGCCTCAACATCTCTTAGTTTCTGGTTTCATCTAACAGCTCCACCCACAGCAAAATCTCACAGAATAATAAACACCAAACACATGCATGCGCGTGTCTGCATGTCTCTGTGTGTGTGTTGCAGCTCTGCGCAGTCGTTCTGGTCGATCCATTATCAATGGAAACTGGGCCATTGACCGTCCAGGATTGTATGAGGGGGTGGGAACCATGTTCACATACCGACGGCCCAATGAGATCAGCAGCACGGCAGGAGAGTCATTCCTGGCCGAAGGGCCGACCAATGAGATCCTGGATGTTTATGTGAGTGATTGTGAGTTATGACTGGACAATATTTATTATTTATATATTTAATGTGAAATACACTAAAGGTGAATGCTTGTTTTTAGTCACACAAACTATCATCTCAAACTAACAGATGTTGTGTCTGTAGACTCAAAATGATTATTGTGCAAAATACAGTCAAATCAAAGACAAGTTTTTCTTACACTGTAAAAAATAAACACAAGGAAGCTGTTGAATCATTTCAATCAGCTACACTGTACAGTGAGGAAAAGACAGTCGTGTCTGGTGTTACTGCTATTGTCTCATGTCATCTCATCCAGTCTCATGTCGTCTCATTCAATCTCATGTCAGGCTTTGTGATGGAGATGTTATTTCATTAAAATGATGATGAATTTGTTCTTTCTCCAGATGATCTACCAGCAGCCCAATCCAGGTGTTCATTATGAGTTCCTCATGCCCTCAGAAAACACCAGAGACCTTAAACACCTTCAGCTGGACAGTCAGTCCATCAACAGTCACAACATTATAATGTTAAAACTTACACTATTATATTAATACTTCACATTTCCTTCAATTGTTCTTACTTTGTTAATTTACATTGTAGATTGTAATAACATACAGTGTTGGGCTTGTATTGTTGTACAGTAAACATTATAAACGGACAGGCTGGTTCTGATCCGAATGGCCAGCAGAACCTAGAGGGACCTGAACGCTCCTCCATCCCAAATAATCAGTTACCTGCAGCTGGACCTCCACACAGACCCCGAGAATATAACTGGAGACTCACCGGCAGCACAGACTGCAGCGCCTCCTGTGGCAAAGGTCAGAACTGCAGAACGGAGCCTGTATTAGACATACTCACTGTAACACAGAATGAGAGCGACTTATTTTGTGGTTCGTTAGATGAAATCAAAGATTCTGCATTGTTTAACTGGATGGATGTATTTGTTTGTTGATTGGCGTGTCACACATGCAGGTGGCAGGTACTCTGTGTTTAGCTGCGTTCATCGCATCACTCATGCACGGGTGCCCAGCAGTCTGTGTGACAGCAGTACTAAACCCGGCCAGCAGGAGGAGCCCTGTAACACTCAGCCCTGCCCTGCTTTGTGAGTCTGTTTCGTTTCATGTCCTTATTGATGAACAGAAATCAGCAAAACTGATCAGAAATAGTGAATTTGATCGTTCTGTTAGAACAGTCCCACTGTGATTAAAAACACTTCATTCATTCATCATATTCAACAGATGAAGTTATTCTCAGCTCTTTACAAACACAAGGAAAAATACCCATTCACCGTTTGTTATCATAAGTCTGTATGTAAAGTATATTTGAGAGTCTGTGTATAAAGTATATACGAGTCTGTATATAAAGCAAGAAACTTCATACACCCTGAATTTCTGATTAAAGATGCACTATGTAGGACTTTCAGTTATTATTTGTAAGCACAGCATCCACACTGGCAAAACCCATCATTATTGGCTGGCATTTACATACCCGCTGCCCAATGGTTTCCTCCCAGAAACGTCCAAAGTGTCCTAAAACAATAAAAGAAAATACAGTCAGAGGACAGTGTTTGTGCAGACAAACACCAGCATCGTGGATCAGAAGTGATGATTGAGACAGATTATTTCTATGTGTGTTAACACTTTTTTTTAAACCTGCCTAGTGCACCTTTAAATAAGTTCAAAATACTGGCATGACATCACACCCTCTGTGATTGTTCTGAAATAAGTGTGTGTAAATGTGTGTTCAGCTGGGACATTGGTGAGTGGTCCGAGTGCAGTAAGACCTGCGGACTGGGCACGCAGCACCGTCAGGTTCTGTGTCGTCAGGTTTACGGCAACCACACTCTGAATGTGCACAGCAGCCGATGTCTGCGTCTGCAGCGACCCGAGACCAGCACCACCTGCCAACTCAAGATCTGCAGCGAGTGGCAGATTCGCTCAGACTGGAGTCCCGTGAGTGACAGCTGTCAGTCACAGCCCCTCCTCCCCACTGATTGGCCACACATGTGAGGACTGTGAGCAATAGCCTATCAGCAGGGGCAGTGGGTGGAGCTTTTGTCTGTAGGACTTTCAGTGGGTTTGCAGAAAGTACAGCCATAAAAACTGCAGATATTATGTTCATGAACGCAGAACATAATGTATCCAGATCAGTGTTAATGTCATGTACTATTATAGAGTTTGTTTCCCTGTAACCTTTTCCAGCTTACATGCATTTATGTGTGTGTGTTTTGTGTGTGCGGTGTGTTTATATGTGCGATGTATGTGTGTTTGTATGTGCGATGTGAATGGTGTATGTGATGTCTTTGTGCATGTGTGTGTACGGGGTCAGTGTTCTGTGCCCTGTGGTGTAGGTCAGAGGTCGCGTGACGTGCACTGCATCAGTAATGTTGGTGATATTGTGGCAGATGAAGACTGTAACATGAAGCTCCGCCCCCGTGACGTGGAAAATTGTGACGCAGGTCCATGTTCGAGGAGCTGGTTCCTCAGTGACTGGAGCTCTCACGTCTGTGTTTCATCAGGTTTAGTTTTAAAAATATAGCAGCTGTCAGTCAGAATGATGTGACACGTTTGTTCTCTCAGTGCTCTGCAGAGTGCGGTGCGGGCCTGCGCACACGCAGCGTTCTCTGCCACAACAATCACCTCAGCGGCCTCCCTCTGGAGAGCTGCGGGTCCGAGCGCCCCCCGGAGGTGCAACCCTGCAACAACGGCCCATGCGAGAGCCGCACAGAATGGTTTGCTGGACCCTGGAGTCAGGTGATCAGATCGGACACGTCTTGTCCTCCAGAGCTGTATGTAGTGTGATTAATACATAACTGTATGTGTGTCGTTGTCTGTGTGTCAGTGCTCAGTGGAGTGCGGTCCAGGCCGCCAGCAGAGGGCAGTGGTGTGTCTGATGAGATCAGATGAGGGCTTTACTGTGATGCCCCCGTACGAGTGCTCGTCTCTAGAGAGACCCCTCAGTCAACAGAGCTGCTTCATCAAAACCTGCGGAGCAAAGTGGTACCACACCGACTGGAGCCCAGTGAGTAAAACACACACACACATTACACACATCACACACACATCACACACACATAACACAGCACTGTGTTTGGTGTATAGTTATAGAGATGTTGCTTTCATTTCTGTTGCTCATTTTATTATTAGGAATTTTATTTACACTGCACAGAACTCACATAATGACACTTTGGTACTCGTCTAAACACCTGAATGAAATGAGTTTTTAAATAATAATTGCAAATCTAGTTTTAATCTCTCTGGTGTGTGTGTGTGTGTGTGTGTGCAGTGCTCAAAGACGTGTGCGGGCGGTTATCGTGTGCGAGAGGTTCGCTGCATCTCTGATCACATGATCAACAGCGACAGCTGTGAGAAAACATTACAGCCACAGGAGAGAGAGGAGTGTAACTCTGAGCCCTGCCTTCCTGTCATTGGTCAGTTTCATCATACATCTATAAAGATACCACATCAGTTACATTTATTACCATATAGTAGTATATAAAAAGAACCTTTAAAATCTTGGGAGTGAATCTTGGGAAACCTGTCCAAAAATGTCCAGTTCATATTTCACTGCATCAAGATCCATCACAGTGATGAATGTCAGCACACGTAAAACCTCAATGTTTCTACAATTTCCATTTCTTTATGCTAAATAATGAATTTCTTTTGGGGTACAATATGATGTGAGAATGAACTGTAATATTTGTGTTTTCAGATGAGAAATGCAGAGATAAGTATTTCAACTGTAAGGTGGTGGTCCAGGCGCGTCTGTGCGTGTATGATTACTATAAGACAGCCTGTTGTGTGTCCTGCACACGTGTGGCTCAGAAGAGCTCTGGCCAGTGGAGACACAGATGGAAGGAGGAGAGTTCCCCTCACAAAGACTAACAGAGCTGTGGGTGGAGAACTGAGGTTCTTCTGGCGAACGTGGGAGAAGTTCCTGAGAGCTGCAGGATAAGATGGACCAAAGAGCAACCGCTCGTCACTCAATACATTTGGCCTGTGACTTTAGTTTATTATGACTGAATTACAGAGGAAGGATTTTTACTATGACAGAAACCCATTATGGTGCTCAGCTGGAGCCAAACTGAGGAAGATCTGAAACGGTACAAACACTCAACGTGCAGCGCTGTCGGTGTGGTGAACTGTACAGACTGCTGAGATCACTTTTAAAGAGAGCTAGAGAGATCATACTGAGCGTTGCGTTTCCTCTCATTGATAGTGAGAGCAGCAAGTAAATCTACACTCTGCAGCGTTAAAAACAGCTCAAACGCAACCATGAAATCCACTATTGTTGTGTTTGGCTGGACACACTCATGCTATAGATGCACATACACGCATAATACGCATTGCTCGTGACGTCGTCGTTTGCACATAGTTGTGTTTTTGTCATTTACTTGGAAATGGAAACGGCGCTGTTTTCAAAAACGTGCATTTTGAAACGTATTTTCAAAAGTTCGCTTTTTGTTTATTATTTATCAGGTAAGACATTTTTTAGAAACAGTTTTGTTTTTACTTTAAACAGAATCTCTCTCCCTCTGGATCTGTTCTCTTGTGTTCATTGTTCATGTAGACAGTCAGCAGTCATACAGTTGATCCGTTATTGTTGATTAAACTAACAGATGAATTGAGTGTTTTATCGTTACAGTCTCAACATTAGACCGATGGAGTCTCAGGCGGCATGTAAAGTCATTTTAAAGTCATATTTTATTGTACATTATTGTCATTTGAAACATTTGTCAACACCTTCATATTCATGAAAACTGTTGATAAAACATAAATATAACCCTGTTTATCTCTTTATCTAGTATGAATTTTAATTTGTGTTCTAACGCTGTCTGAACTTATATAACAACACGATATAAAATCTACACGCGTGCATTCACACCGTCATTCCCAAAGCCTGTCTGATCACAAACAACACACACCGTCTGTGTCCATCAATATATTCATCACTCAATATAAACTGAATCAAACCTCAATTCTTAGAAACGTGCCCCACATTATTTAACTGAACATTATATAAAAAAGAACACGTACACAAATATGGACATTTTCCGCGTGTAAATCTGCGCGCTGACTGAGAGTCACGTGAGCAGATTTGACGCTGCCGCTCTAGTTTTTACGTTACGTGAATTTAACTCCGGACAATCTGATATCAATCCGCGTCAGCAAAGTCCATATCAGTCTGCTGCGTACAAATCCATCCGCGTGTAACACTCAACGGCCCAAATAAATAAACCTCTCAAATGACTTCAAGTATAAATCTTTAGTTTAAATGTTGCCTTCGTGAATTAGTTGTACAATAAATTGAAATAGGTCTATACGAAACGATTACAAAAGAAGTAAAACAACTAATATATATAAATAAACATGTAAATAGTTCATAATAGTATTTATTTAGGTTTATTCCGGGTTTGGTTCTTGGCTTGTTGATGAACAGAATTGTAGTTTGCTAGTAAAGCTGAAAATTGTTCCATCAAGTCAGCTGTGCCTAACCCTAACCCCAGGTATCTGTATCTTGTCTCAATAACGCCTCAAACGTGCCAAGATAACAAGGAATAAAAAAATGGCACTTCTGTTTGCAATCCTGTATGAGCTTGGGATCATTGGGAACAACCCCATCCGAGCCTGTGGAGTGTGAAACTCTGAAATGCCTCTGAAACTCTATGTTGTACATTTTCTGTCAAATTAGTCAGAGAGCCCAAGTCCGAAACCTTTGGAAATATTTTGTTTTCTTGTCTTTAAAGTTTATTGTTAAATTACTAACTACTAATTATTTGACTTTATAGATCAAATGAATTGATGTGTTAAAGGATAAGCACTCACAAAAGATAGCTGCCCATAAATAATTTAACCTCAAGGCATCCTTGGAGGATTTGACTTTCAGCTAAACACAAGCTGAGTTATCATAAATAATGTGGTTCTTCCCAGCTTTAAAACGGCAGTTAATGGTCCTCATTATTTTGAAGCCCCAAAGGCACATTCATCCATCATAGAAGTAATCCATACAACTCCAAGGGACTCACAGGGTTTTTGGATACTTTAATACAAAAATCTTACATATTCTGCCTTTTATAACCATTTTCATAATTTAAATTGAAACCTGAATAAATTGGAAAACTATAGTTCCAGAATAAATTGTTGTAAATGTGAAATTTTAAACAGTTTAAACTCAGAGATTGTCATGTATGACATTTGTGTTCTTGTAGCTCAGCTAGTAGAACATTGTGTTAGCAATGCAAAAGTTGTGGGTTTGATCCCAAGGAACACAAGTATTTAAAAGTATCCATGAACACACAGTCGCTAAAAGCGTCTGCAAAATAAATACTGTAAACCTTTAACAACGCCATATTCCATTTTATAATTTTTGTTTTCTATCTTTTTTCAATACCTATTTTGTGTCTCAGCCAGTTTCACTCGTCTCACATAAAGCTGCTTAGTAGCAATGCAAAATTGTAAAAATTACTATATAAATTAAATTTGTGCTCAGATGATTAAATGGCTAAAACACTGCAGCTAAATCAGAGCCACAGACGGATTTACAACATCCGACTTTATTTTTTAAAATTGTCATTCATACAGACAAATTAAAATGGGATTACAAAAAAGACAAACACAGATTGAAATCAGCTGGTGAAATTGAGTTCTGAAATGTTTTTAAAACAAAACAAAGGCTTAAGTCTACAGGAGGGCCGTCAGCGTTGTTTAAGCGTTGCGGTCGATACGAACATCAACCTCTCGTCCGTTGATCTTTGTTCCATTCATCATCCTGCAGGCTTTCTCTGCACTCTCTGGAGAATTGAAGCGAACAGTTCCGCAACCCTTGGACTTTCCGTTCTCCATCTTTATTTCAGCAAACAACACCTGACCTGAGTGAGACAGTGAGATTCTGTTTGTGATGGTGCCGTATATGAATGAGACATTACACAGTAAAACACCCACACACATACCACAGTGACTGAACTTCTCCTTCAACCTCTGCCAGGTGAGATCGTATGAGAGCTGAAACACATTCCACATTAAAAGAGTTCAGTGATAAACACACACAGAGTGATACAGTCACTGTCACTTTCACAAATGTTTTCCTATTAACTTAATACATTTCTCACGAAGATCTGGCATCCTGCTTTAGACCCAGCCCCCCTGTCACTCATTCCACCCATGTGACCTGAGCCACCTCCATACTGGCCAAAGCCACGGCCCACGTCCATATTTCTGCCCATGCGGTCAAATACAATGTTCATACAGTCCATTCCCATGTTACTCATCCCAGCACCTGCAACACAAACATCCTCAACCCAAGAACTGATCAACAGAGTTCCAGACAGCAAAGAAAAAAACTGGCAAATCATGAGGAAATATAAACACAACTGACTCAGTCACTCCAGATTAAAGGTGGAAGAAAGTCAAATGCAACTAATAAACAGTTCAGACAAATAAATCAGACTGAAAGTTTCAAAAGAAGAAACAATGTGTGTATGAGAGACGACTGAACCTAATTGAGATCCCACAGGCCCCATGCCAGAGAAACCTCCACCTAAAGAGACAACAGACCATCAGCATATCATCATACACATCATATCAAACTCATACTCCCATTCAAGCTAATGCCCTAAACCTGACCAACCTGATTCAAGCTAATGCCCTAAACCTGACCAACCTGATTCAAGCTAATGCCCTAAACCTGACCAACCTGATTCAAGCTAATGCCCTAAACCTGACCAACCTGATTCAAGCTAATGCCCAAAACCTGACCAACCTGATTCAAGCTAATGCCCTAAACCTGACCAACCTGATTCAAGCTAATGCCCTAAACCTGACCAACCTGATTCAAGCTAATGCCCTAAACCTGACCAACCTGATTCAAGCTAATGCCCTAAACCTGACCAACCTGATTCAAGCTAATGCCCTAAACCTGACCCTCACACAAACGTGTGCGTGACATTAGATTTTAAGAAAAACAATTATTTATGAGTCTTTCTATTGAGTGAGGACCAGTAAGTTGGTTGTCATGATATTTCACTACATTCGTAAAACGCTTGGTCCTCAGAAATATATAAAAACTTGTACACACAAACACACATACACACCCAGAGCTCCAAAGGGGCGGTTTATGCCCACATCACTCCTGCTAAAGTCTCTGTCTATTCCTGAGCGATACATATCTGTGATACAGACAGACAGACAGACAGTTGTTAGAAAAACGAACAGACAGGCAGAGATTGATGGACCGATTTTTCACCTCCCACACAGCTCATCGGTCACACACACACACCACAAATACAGCTACGAATGCTTCACCCAACAATTAACCAATCAACCACTGTCCAATCAAAATCAAGAACTAAAACTGACCATTAAAAAATGTTTAGTTCATGATGTTACCCTAGTTTCAAGCTGTACTTTGCAAATCTAACATGCAGTAAAATGTTTATAGAAATAATCCACCAATCAAACAACACAAGAGTGAAGGAAGATTTTTAAACACACCTGCAGGTCCCATGGAGCCCATTCCTCCTCCACTGAGATGGCTAGCATTGATTGGCTGCCCGCCAGGACCCAGACCCATCCCAATGCCACCCAGACCTCCTGCACACACACACACCACAGTAATAAATGTGTGCACAACTCCAGATCTTCAGCATCTTCTGAAGGACTCTCACGGACAGATGTTTCTCCATCAGTGTCATGAAACTCTTACTGGGCAGCTGTGGAGGTTTGTCTGCTGGCCGGAAGTCATCAGGAGGAAGAGATTTATCATCCTACAGTAAAACACACATCAGTAAATACTGCACAGAACAAACGCCACACAACAGACACCAAACCACTGAAACTCTCTCACCATCTTCACATGCATCTGTCTGTCAAATAACATCTGCCCATTGAACATGGCTGTGAGGGTGAGTGAAGGAAGATCTGAAGTGCCTGCTGTAGACTGAGAACTAACTGAGACAGATCTCTAAAACTGACTTTGCTTTGAACTGCACTACACAGACAGAAACTGTGGGTGCCACACGTGGACAATCAATGAGAGATGATTTGCATCAGAGCTGGTGGGCAGAAAAAGAAACAGCAAATATGAAGTAAAACTGTTTATATGTAAATCAATCCTTTTTGGATGGATGTATTAAAGGAATTGGTGGCAGACAAGAAAATGCTGAGATTTCAAGAGTCACTCAATCTGAAGTGAGGGTTTAGAGGATACAGATGGCCTGCACAGCCTCCAGCGGCTGCTCAAACATGACGGCCCCCATCCCTCGACTCTTGCCGTCTTTGTCCTCTTTCACATCAGCCCTCCGTACCGTCCCGGCCATACTGAACACTTCCTTTAGTTTCTTCCAGCCCACCTTAAAGTCCAGCTGTACAAACACACAAGATATATATATAGCGTGTGTGTGTGTGTGTATATATATATATATGTGTGTGTGTGTGTGTGTGTATATATATGTACATAATATATATATAATATATATTAGTGTGTGTGTCTGTGAGTATACACACAAACACACACACGAGCCTTTATGCACAACTTGTCAACAAAGCAGAGCATGAAGCAGCATATTTTGCTCACAGACAAATTAACATGTCAAGAGAGCCAACAGTCAACTCAACAAAACCTCTCCAGCATCACAACCCTTCAAACAATACATACATGATGATATACATGACGCTCGTGTTTTTATAAGTGAAACTGGCAGTTTGGCAGCTGTGAAAATATATCTGGTGACACCTTACAATAAGATTCAATTTTTGAACATGAGTTAACAATGAACAATACTTCTACAGCATTTATACAGTTCAGTTAATGTTAACATCTGCTAACGTTAATAGAAACGGACAGTGAATAACTGTATTGAAAATATACATGTACTTTTATGCATTTGGCAGATGTTTACAGTACATTCAAATGATACATTTTGTCAATACATGTGCCTCCTGGGAATCAAACCCACAACCTTTCGGCTGCAAACTCAACGCTCTACCAGCTGAGCTACAGGTATAAACTAGCATTAACAATAGGTAATAAATGCTGTAAAATATATTGCTCATGTTCACTAATGTATTAACAGTAAAAAATTTAATCTTGTAAACAGTTTGTTTTTATTTTTATAAAAAGGAATTGCTCAAAAATCAAGGCAGGAACATGCTGGTCGAGTGAGTTTTAAGATTTTTTTAAATTAATAAATTAAACAGAATTTATTGTTCCATGTGATCAGCCACCTATTAATAAATAACTTTTCCTTTTTAGTTTTTGTCATGCTATCAATTCATTTTTTTAATCGAAATATTTCAGTATTGCAAGTCATAATTTAGTTTCTTAACAACTCAAACACACTAAACCAGCGATTTACTAACATTGGCCACAAACACTGTTGTTCCCAGACATCCGGCCTGCAGCGCATTGATGATGTCAGGAGAGATGTTGGGGTTGTTGGCAATAGAAGGGGGTACGTTCATTCCCCTGGGGCCAGAATCCTGCCCCCTGCCCCCACCGTACTTCCCCCCCGCTCTCTGCAGGACACGTTGCGCATGTTCGCCGTCAGGGTCCTGAAAACCACGCAGACGCATCACTTGCAGTTCACACACAACACAACATGAGGCAGCTAAAGATCTGCAGATGTTCACCTCCGTGATGTTCAGGGGCCGCCCGTTCAGATCGTGTTTGTTCATGACTTCAATGGCTTTCTTCACAAACTCCTCATCTTTGAACTCCACCACACTGAAACAGAAGAGCAGGAGTCAGCCGACAGATCTACAGATGGATGTCAAATCGCTGCTAAAATACCATTTACACTTTTGCAGAAACTTTCCAAAGCATTTTTACAGTGTATTCAAACAATACACTACGTGATTACCCGGAAATTAAACCCACCACCACATAATCTTTAACTGAGCTACAGAAAAATCGTACTGCAGTATTTATATGAACTTTTGTTCTTCAGCGAAATGTGACGTACAGAGAGAAGTTCTGACTGGTACTGAGAATCATAGGCAGCTTTCACACTGGCAGTTTAGATACGAGGCGCATGGGAAAAACTGGGTGAAAGCTCATGTGAAACTGCTATGAGGACCGGGAGGGTATTGAGGTACCAAACCTCAGATGATGTGGGAGGTGCTGTGAAGTGATGCATTTGTCAATGTAAGGTAAGGTAACCCACACTAACCCTGACCTGCAACACACACGCAGAAGTGGACTGCAAAAATAACAAAAAAAAGTCCCGTCGTGCTCGACATGCCTTCTACATGTTTGTTGGTCATGATGTAAGATGAATGCAAATGCACCGGGGGTCTGTCGAATCGAGCGAGTGTGAAACCAGACCAACGTGGCCGGGGCGCTGGGAACAATGACACTCGAAGTCAAAGCCCAGCAAACGTGTCCAGTGTGAAAACCACCTTCATGTTATTTCACTGGTACTGGTGTGATAGCGGTTCTTACCCACAACCCTGCAGGTGAGTTCCGGAGAGACGCGCAGGACAGAAAGAAAAACAATTAAAACAACAAACAAACATTTTAGCAAAACAAATCATTTTCTAATACATGCTCCTCTTTTACATTAGAATCCAGCTGGTTCTTAAGATTTCATTTGAACCATACAGTAAGATTACAGATGAAACTCATCCAGGCCAAATGAAACGGGTTAAGAGTGATTCTTATTGGACAGCTGATTGAACAGACAAATGCATGAGAGAGTTTAGAAACGACAGCTGATTGATGGTCTCATAGGTCAGATAACAGGATACTATTCCAAATCAAAAAACACACAGACACTCATCATGTGTGTCCGTGGAAATACGTGTCACCACCAATTTAAAGTTCATCCAAATAAACGATAATAAAATAAACAACGTCTTTATACTGCAGTAAACATCAACACAACATCCCAAGGTCAAAGTTTAATGTCTCCCGGCAGAAGCCCGGCTCACGTTCGGCCC
>JAZGTK010004694.1:0-23941 GCA_036877625.1 Ambastaia sidthimunki
TGTTTATGTGTGGCAGTTTGAGGGGACTTAATGTTTTCTTGAGTGTTCTCAGTCTTTTTCAATGCCACACACACACACCACATCAGCTAGTCACATGTCTTACCTCTCCCTGGCAACTGTTCCATCGCCAACGGCTTCCACCAATGTCTGTGTGAGGGTCTTTGTGAACCCCCACTCCTTCTGCTTTAAATTCTTACCCACTCTGTGTTTGTAATCTGTTTACTTCTTTCTTTAATTTCCTGGTTTGTCTTTTTGCATATTTGTTTTAAAAATTGTTTCCGGAGGCATGAAGACTTTCTTGATTTTCTTTTCCTGTAACTTTGCTTTGAAAATTCAAGATTACTTAAGTTTCTTTGTAGTTCTTGTTTTGCTATCACTTGTGTTTTGGCCACTGATTTCCAATGGAAGCATTTTTAATAAAAATAAAAAAAGTAAGAAACCCTTGCTATAAAAATAACAGCATAAACCAGCTTATAGTTTGCTGAAACCATCAGAACAGACCAGCCTATCCTCATTGGCTAGGTTGAAAGACCCCCTAACTACATTAAGCTGTTTTAATCAGCACAGACGTCAGTCAATACCTGTCAATAAGGCATTAGGACAAAATGACTTGACTTTAAGACACTCACAGTCAGCCCCCGAAAACAAGCAAACCATCTCTCTGACTCTCTCTGTCCTTGTTCTTCCAGATTCCGTCAGACACAGTGTCTCAGAGGCGTCTCTGACCTCTCCACACACAGACCCTCCGGGGCACACAGAGTCTTCTAAGTACTCCCTGGAGAAAGGGTCTCTGAAGAGCCAGACATGCCAAGACTTGGGCACCCACACTAACAACAGCACCAGCAACGTTCAGAAAAACGGCAACCACCTCAGCACCACCACAGCCAACCACAACTCCATCCTCGACATCACCCTGACACCTGAGAGCAAGGTACAACTCCTCACTTTTTCAGGAGCGGTTTAATCAAATCCCTGTTTTCATTGAGTCCCTGTAGCTCCTGCGGTCTTGAAGGTCTCTCGTTTACAGGCTGTAACAATGAGTCATATTAATCATCAAACTGATTTGCATTCTGAAAGGATGCCAGTCTCTGATACACAGCATCCATCAGGCTGTTGTTGTTTTTTTTGTCTCACTAACAGCATTGTGGGTGTACGAAACATATGCTAATATTTGCACTGATTAATTTGTTATCCTGGCGAGAATGACCCAGTCTTTAACAATTAAACAGTGTTTCTTATGAATCATAGTCAGGCGTAATTTTTAAATAACAGACAGCCTCATTGTTTGTGAGAATCTTGCACAGATGTTCTTAGAGAGTATAAAACTGCGATTTAATAGAGTTTGATATGTTATAATTAGAAATGTAAAGTCAGAGCTGTGAACGTTAGCATCTGTCTAATGTTCAGAATGGACTGGTCTTGTAACACTGCCTGATTTACATAGCTCAAAGTAAATTATTCTGGATATTTCAGTCTAGTACACTGTACAGATACATTACACTGCGTTTTGGATTATAGATCATTATTTCTCTCTCTTAGTGAAGTAATGTTAGTACAGATAGTTAGGTCTGATTTTGCAACTCTGAGAAAGTGCAGCGGATTTTGCAGCAATGATGTCACCCTGCAGATGGCATTTTGCATGCTATTGTTCATCTGCATTCGAAAATCCCCCAGAGGATCTCATGACGCAATGATGTCACACGTGTGAATAATCGCATAATTTGAAGCGTAATTTTTACTGCCTGGCTTAAATGAGGCATCCCGATTACTCTGCATTCCATCCAAATGGAATTAAAGATATGGCCAGGGTGCCAAAATGCTCATTAAGGGAGTAATATTATGGAGAGAGGAGAGATTGGAAATAGAACTGCTTAGATAATGGAGTTGCCTCCCTGTGTTCATCAGTTCTGGATCCATCCTCTTCTCCCCCCTCTCCCCCAAACTCACCTCATTCACATTATTGACTTACATTTATCTTTTCCCCTTCGCTCTACCAGCCAGAAGATGTGAGTTTCTTCCTCTGTAAAGAAGTGGATCCTTCCATCTCGGAATCCTTTTCCTCTGTGGCCATTCCGCCCCCTGGAGGCGAGGAGGACTCTGAGAACCCCCGCGAGTTTCCTGAGGGCTTTGAGCCACTGCGCTCAGAGCAGTTAGCGGAGATGACGGTACAGAGTTCACCTATCGTCAGGAACCCCTACATGTCCCCCCTGCTGGCTCCAGACAGCATGCTGAAGGGACTCCCTCCTGTACACATAGTGGTAAGAGTGAGTTTTGTGACTCATTGACGTGTTTAAAAAGATGTGGTTGTATAGTGTTGGGATTTTGTAATACATCTTCAGTCTTTAGATTTGACAAAGGTTGACAGTATATTTTGTATAGTTAGAAACAAATATGCACTGATGCACTGAAAATGAAATCCAGAGGGCAAATATTGTTTTTAATGGAAAGGGTTATTTCTAACTCTGTCTTTATTTAATTGAATCTCGTTCTTTATTGTTTCTGTAGTGAAGTTTGCCTTGGGCAACAAGGTTACTGTACATACACATTCATCATATACCATTTCATTTACATCCACATTTACCCACAATTCCTCAATCACTATAATACTTACATTCATACACTCATTTATGTTCTCAATTTTGCTTGTGTTTTTAAATCTTTGCTGTCATTATTTCTCCTCCTTTTAGGCCTGTCATCTAGATCCCATGCTAGACGACTCTGTGATGTTTGCCAAAAGACTGCAAAATGTTGGTCAACCAGTGACCCTGTGTGTCGTGGATGACCTTCCTCACGGCTTCCTCAGTCTGTCCCAGCTCTCAAGGGAGACTCGGGAGGCTGCTAACATATGCATGGAGCGAATCAAAGAAGTCTTCACCACAAAAGACCCGCCCCCAGAGATGCGTAAGCATCGCAAATTGGAACGGACCAATCAGAAGACTTCTGCTACCAAAAGAGACCACACTCAGCTTTTGCAAGCGACCGAGCAGAAGGGTGAAAAGGAGGAGTTAGTTGTTGGGGGAGGAGTTTCTGTTGTAGGTGGGGAGGAGCTTGCTGGTTTTTCCCCTCCCACCAAATCTGAAGCTGAAAAGATTCCAGTATAGATTTTGGCCTTGCAATGATATCATTCTGAATATAACCGATACACATGAGCTGAAGTAAGGTCACTTTATTTAATAATGGCAATCAAGGCTGAATAAAGCAGTGATTAAGCAGTGATAAAGCAATGATTACAGTGGATATGAGTGTAGAGAGAAAAATAAAGGAGTCATGGCACCAATTATTAAGTTCTTAATTATATAAGACATCTTGAAGTATTTAGTTAGATAGAGGAAAAAGAGAAAATTAGAACACTTCAAGCTTTATTATACAATCCTGATCACACCCACACACACTCCTTTGTACACCTATTTTACCACTTTGCCTTTTGTGTTATAAAGCACCAGCACAAATACTAAAAAACCTGCCTTGTACAAAAACATCCCAGAACATGGATGTTGTTGAAAGATGTTAAAACAAATAGATAAACCCAAACAATAGCACAGACCTTCATTACACATTCAACAAATCTACAAACTGTGATTCATTAGAACTGCCTAATTATACCTGTTATAATACCTGTTAATATGTATTCTCAGAATGTGTTGCTGCTAGGCATCCGGGGGCTAACTGATAAAAAGCATTTATTAATGTTTGATTTTGCTTTATTTCATATAGTAGCTTTTGAATTATTTATGACACAGAATTCTGATATGGTAATGTGTGTATGTTAATCATCCTTTATTAATCTACCTGAGTCTGTTGGCTCTTAGAGGACATCAGGTGAGAGTAGTGTTTGAATGAGTGTTCGGTGCTGCTACGTCCTCCCTGAGCTCAACAATAATTAAATGCAATCAATATATTTATAGGTATTAAATTTCCACAGGGATTGTGTAGAAGAAACCACATTCAAGTTGTGTTATCGTGTTGCTTGTGTTCTGTGGTGTCCATTCTTGTGTGTATCAGTCCATAATTAGTCTTTTTCACTACTGTCATATATTGCACATTTCTATTATGGCTTAGGGGTTGTCCAGTTATATTAAATGTCTGCTTGTCAAAACTACAGGAATAGATGCTGGTTTGAAGACTGGAAAACAACTTGCGCTCCATAAATGTTCTTGGTGGGGCGCTTACTGCCTTTCTCACTTTCTTTCCTTCATATGTCAACACAAGCTTGCATTATTTGCCTCTCTGGATTTCTCCATCTCCCTTATTCCCTCACTCAGTTTGTTTCTCTCTGTTCACATTTATGTCATTCGTGCCTGTGCATGCTGACCCATTTTGAGCGCGCTCCTCAGTTCTCACCCAACCCGTCCTAGAGGTATTTTAAGCAGACTCCCTCAACACCCAGCAACCTTGAGCCAATGAAATCGTTCAGCCCGCTCATGTGTGATGCATACCACCAGCATGCTGGCACTGATGCCTTCATTTGAATCAGGTCGGCCCCTTCTCTTTTTGGCACTAATTGACTGTACTGATTTTCCTGTAGAGCACAAAAGTTATTACGCCCCCCAAAGTATGACACTTTATTTATGTTGCATGGGACCATCGTGGGCACAGATCTGCTTAGAACTGTTACATGGAAGAAGTTTGGTGTTTGGTTTGTGCTGTGGAACAGCTGAAAATTGACATGACCCAGAGCAGTGGCACACATGTTCTATTTAAAGTAATGCCGTGTTATTAAAGTGAGAATTGCTGTACGCTTTATCATTATAAGATAGATCCTGATTTCAGTGGCAGAGGCTGATGTGTTTTTTGGGGCTCTGTATTTGTTTCCAGGAAACTGGATTGGTCTTTATCTGTGTGCCTGTGATTGGATTAAGCCTCTGCTGAAGACAAGCTTTAAATACAGTGAGAAAACAATATCCTTCTACTGCTGATTGCAGCATTTGGAGCAAGTTTATAGGAAAGTAAAAAAGGAAAAACTGATTTTTTGCTTGCTCTGTTCAGCGTGTCAAAGCTGCTACTTTCTGCGTTCTGGTGACAGCTTTGAAATGCCTAGTCTTGGTTACTCTGCAGTTTTACTAATGCGTCGGTTATGTGTTTTGTGAAGCGTGCTCCTGTTTTTATGTTGAATGCTGTCTGTTTCTGTCCAAGTGGTATGTTCTGTAGGTTTATGTATGTGCTGTTTTAGTGTCTGTTCATTATATAACATTGTTGTCATGAAGTCCAGAAACCAGTTTGCGTTATGTGTTGTGTGGTCTAATTGTGTCCGTTCTGCATGGAAATGTATCTCAGTGCCTCTAGATGTAAAGGCCATTGTGTTCGTCCATATATGGAACCATGACTAAAACAACCACAACTGGGAGAGGAGTGATAAGACACACTGAGTCCCTCTGGCATGTGGTCATCCTTTCCACAGAAGTAGGCATGGAAGACCTTTGTGATTGGCTGGAGGCCATGACCTTGAATTCACTGTTGAGTACTTCCATCTTGCTGGAACCAATGGACACTGTGTTAGATGGAACAATTATAAAAGTCTCTCATTGACCACTGTGGGGTCACCTTCTCCATCTCTCTCTCCCCCGTCTCTCTCTTGTATTTCTATTTTCATAGACTCTCAAGCAGCCTCCATAAGAGTTACTGTAAATTACTTATTTATCTCAAGGGTTGTTGTACAAAACAACACTGCGGTGTTTCTGTAGCTCAATTGGTGGAGCAATGCCAACATGATGAGTTTGGTTCCCAGGGAACATGCAAACTAAAAAATATATATACTTCAATGCACTTCAGTTGCTTTGGATGAAAGCATCTACAAAATCACTGTGTTCATTTAAATAGCAAACCTGCCTGTATTACTGTGGCATAAGCAACAAAAACGTACACTGTACTTCATTGTCTTAAAGGCACTTACCCAGTGAGTTGTGTCTATTCTTTAAACTACAAGTCAATCAATCACTGACTTGGAGTTTTAATCAGTGTTAGGAATCAGTGTTGTTGTACTTTCTCGGAATAGATTTGCTGCAGCTCTTTAGCTGAAGTGGTCCTGAACCCTTCTGTCCTCTTGAAATCCACAGACACTGATGTGGTCCGTTTTAAGTGTAGGCTATTATGACTGCAGTATTATTTGCAAGGGTTGCTGTAGTCCATTCTTCTGCCCTCATTTTCTCTGCAACCTTCACTGATCTGAGTGATACAAACCTTGACAGGCTCAGCGCTGTTTTGCTGTTAAACCTTACGGTTGTACTGTGTTGCATGCAATCCCTGTCATATTTGTTCAGAAACTGTTTTTTGCTGCAGGACTATCTCCGAAGATGCACTTTATGTTTTAGTGTATACATGAAAGTTTGGGAGGGATTGTGGGGAGCTTTCCATTCCCCTCACTATTATTTAGAGACTTAATTTTCTCCTCCCGTATGTAAACATACCACAAGTGCAAACCTGTGAATTTGGAATGTAGTATATAAGCATAGAGGACATTTATTGTACAGAGACCATAATTTACTTTTAAGCAGTTTACCCTAGTATATTTTTTGCTTTCAGATTTGTAAGGAGTGTATGCATAAAATGTTACAATGGATAAATAGAAGTATTTTTTTGCAGTTTGTGTTTTCCCTGTGTTGATTTATATATGAATAAATATTTTCTCTGATCTCTGTGGCTACCATGTCCTTTGTTAATGTAATGGGATGATGCAAACAGCAAACATGGCCAGTTAGACTTATTTAATCTGTAAAACAAGGGTCTAACGAACAGGCTTAGAAATACACTCAATAAAAATGTTGTGCCTGTAACTGATAGCTATTTGTCTAATGTGTCGCAATAAAATGTCGGCAGCGCGCATTTCACGCCGTCCTGTCACAGAGCGTGTGATACTAGGCGCGCGCCCGGCGAAAATACTGGGGATACATGCATTGAGAGAAGAGAAGAGCGAGGGCGCGCATCTGGCAGCCACACTAGGCAGCTCTATTCCTATAGTCCGCCAGCTTTCCTGCTCACACAATATTAGAAAGGAGAGTAAAAAGACGGGGAGACCCAATGCGCAGGTAAAAATGGAGAAAGTATTAGGACTCGCGGTGGTATCCAGCATTTTATGTGTTGGGTCGGTTTTCGGAAAATACGTCAGAGGGATCGTCAATACAAAAGAGGTGAGCATAATGTTTACATTTTACACTGTTGTGTTAAAGATTCTTCAGAGTTAACCGGCTTGTTTCCAGGGTTTGCTGCGCAGTTATTGATGAGCTCTTACGGGCTGTTATGTGCAAGTGTATTTTAACGCCTCTGCCTTTGCGCTCATCTGGAAGCCTGATGCTTTAATATCCTGTGCCAAGATCATTATCCCCGCAAATACTGAGCTAATAAAAGCGTAATTCATCCTCAAAACCAACAATATCTTATTCTTATGTAAAACTACATTTTAAACAGTGGCAACTTATAACATATGATCACCCGTCCATCTTCTGTTATGTCGTTACAGGTGTGCATCGACCAATATGCTCCTCTTTAAAATGTTATCGAGTCAATACAGGCTCCTGCAATCTTCTTTATGTAGGTTTGCAAATGTCGCACGGTGATGCTGGTGTCCAAACAGATAAAAGGTTAATCGCTTGTGAATGTGTTTTTGCGTTTGCTTCAGAGTGTGCGATGTGTATTAATGTGTGTAATGTCAGGTTTAAACTCCCTGCGCTCCAAACTCAGATGGAAATAAAGCAACGATGTAGACAGCAATGTCACAATTAGAGCCACATATTATCTTTTGGAGTGTTTTTAATGGAAATCCACCTTATTAGAAAAAATGTTTTATTGCGTTGTGTAGCAGGCTGCTGGAAAATGTTAAAGAGCTTCAATTAAAACGCCGGGTTTAAGACATGGTGCAATGAGTAAATATTGCCCTGAAGCAAACAGCAAGACTGATGTGCTGTAAAAAGTTGGCACTTATTTCATCACATAGATTTCATAAACAAACATGATGCAAAAACAAGAAAACTTCAAAAAGGAATAATTGTGTTTAAAGGGAAATATTTTCTGTCAAAATGCATAAAGCAGGTTATAGATTTGACAGGGATGGTTCACACAAAAAATGAAGCTGTCTTATCCTCAAATCATTTTAAACCTGTAAGGTTTCTTTCTTCTGCTAAACAAAAAAATCTTGATACTAATCTTTTGCTATGAAATTGACTAGGGGCTGTTAAGCTCTAGAAGAGACAAAATACTCCCCCAGTCTCCTAAAACCTACATCATAGCTTTGTGCAAAAAGCATTGTTATTAACTAAAAAATCTTGCCCTAAATATGCTGTGGTCACCACACACTATCATTGTATGAAAAATAGCAGTTTTCCATTGTACTATAAATGACTCTTTGTGTGTATAAAATGTCATACAGATTTAAAAAAAAAACTACATCATACCTGCTTTTATTAATCCTGTAGGTGAAAGGTTCAATGCAATGTAACCCATCAGCGCAATTTATTGATAATTTGCATGTTTTTCTCTCTGGAATGGAGTCTTGTCCTCTGTTTGCCATGGGTAATGTAGTGAGAACCTCACACTGCCTCACACAACAGAGCCCAAATGCTGATCCTGCTCTCTTTTGGGGCTCTGTATGAGATGGTTAACCAGTCCATTAATCTCACTTCTGTTTGTTTCCTCACAAGGTCGTTCTGTCACTGCCATGCACACACTTTGTACATTACTGGGAAGTTTTATCAAGGTGAATTTGTTTGTGTGTAACAGTTAGATAGTACAGGAGCATGTAGCCCATAAATCAAATATTATTAGTAGTGGATGTAGTGATTGCACACATATTTGTTGCATGTGTATCTAATACACTATAGCACTTTACAGTTCTACCTAAGTTCCAGTATGTATATAGGATGGTGGTTTGTTTGGTCATAGACAGTTTAATTGTCACAGTTTTAAGGTTCCAGAACACTTCTCCTGTCTGCCATTGGACAGTCAAACAGATTTTCCACCTCACATCATTGGTTGATACGGTTAATATTTCAGACAGGTTGAGATTATTAAAAGTGTTCACTTTTCAGAAAAGGTCAGCCTACAAATGGCCCTGTTTCACTGTAGATGGCTCTTAAGCAACAATAGGCAAATATATTTGAACATAGTTCACAAATAAAAAAACAAAAAATTGCACACCCTTAAAAGTTCTTGTAAGTTTGTTGCTCTGGAATCTGTGTGTCACAAAACAGACTAATTCCAGAACGGCTCCTTCTGTGAGGTTAAGTTCAGGAATAGACCACATCTGTCATGACCAGAGATTTGTGCAAGTAACAGCCTATGGGTAACTAGCTCTTTCCAGAGGCGCTCTGGTTGACATAGATGTGTGTGTTTGTGTGTGTGAGCACACGTGAGTGTATTTATGTTTTGTTCCATTGTCTTATGTAATGAATCATTTAAAAGCCCAATGGACCTGGGGTGACATGACTAGTTGATTGGTAATAAATTCTTAATGAGGCTTAGCCAGCAGTCGAAGATTCAGAGAAGCCAGAGAAAGGTGAGGCCTCCACTGATTTGCTAAAGTGACTGGATATACGGCATGTGGGTATAGTGCTTGATTAATGTAGTCTCTATATGCTCTGTATCTTTGTCTCCCTCTGAGTGGTTCAATGACTTTGTATTACAATGCAGTATATGTGGGGGGATGAGGCGGGTGGCAGGTATTAATAGGGAGGCTCTTTACGGGCCAATTCCGCAACATATCACACATATTCTATTCTGCAGCCAATCAGCTTTCACGGGCACACAAACGGTTCATAAGCTTACTCTAATAAACTAATACACAAATCTGCTCTGTACATCACTGCAGGGGACAACAACAAGGGACTTCTCATCAAAGAGAGATGGAGGGAAAGAGAATTGATCAGGCAAAAATCTCTGGTAGATCTGAGCATGCAGCCACATGGAGAAATGTGTCAGACGAGAATGGGAAAGAGTGCAAAAACACAAAGTCTGTTGTGTGAGTCTGCTGCTTTGGTTTTAACTAGGATCACAGAGCAGTCTAGTGCATGTTATAAGTGAGGTTTAGACAGAGCCGGGTCTCCTGGTTTCTATAGCAGCTGCAAAGTGTGTCGCCATGACGATAATGAAAAGTTCAGATTTTTTGTTTTAGAGACTTTTTGAGTGGGTGTTTGTTTAACTGGCTGGCCGAACATAGGTAGCGTGTGTGTGTGTGTGTGTGTCCATTCTTACTCAGACAAGGTGGTCTTTCAGATGCTTGGTCACATGACTCCCGGCTCCGTCTTGGTTAGTTGGGCTCAGTTCTGGGTCAGAGAGTCTTAGGGTTGCTGTCCCATATTGTCAAGGAGACTAGTTGTTATGGAAACCACCAACAGTGCTGAGAAAGTTAATATGGATGAGGGCTAAGAGCCGGAGCCCACTTTGTGCCTTCTTACGCTTCACTGACTGTGTGTGTCTGTCAGTGTAAGTTTAAGAGAGGGAGAAAGAATGAGTGTATCGGAGGAGACTCAACCAAAGCCATGAATACTAAACTTCATTAACCCCAGGAACTATTGCAGCCTACTGTATGAAGGTCTTTAAATGGTTAACAGTGCATTAGATTGGATTGACTTTAGGTGGCTTTCTCTGGCTGGTGTGTTGTAGCAAGTAGAGCTCAGGGATTGCAATCAGAAGGTTACTGGTTTGATCTCTGCAAGGAGTGAGCTAGAGCTATTACCATTGTGTCCTTGAGCAAGCTCCAGGGCCATTCTTCCTGTAATAAGTCTACTTAAGGTGCTGTGTATAAAAGTGACTGCTAAATGAGGTCATGTCTATTACAAGCAAACCTTGTTTTACAAAACTCATAGCCCAAGATATGCCTTTGCTTCTTGTGGGGGTATGATTAAGGGTGGGGTAAAGTTGTTTGCTGTAAACACAGTGTGTGATCAATCTTGTGACTGCTACTGTAAATAACTATTTACTGTGATTACTGTACGTCCCTTTTGTTGACCCCCCCCACCCCACCCCCCTCTCTCTGCAGGACTGGGTGTTTCTCACAAGATTTTGCTTCCTAACTGATTTTGGCCGGTTGGACTTTAAGTTCCGATACCCCAGGGTAAGATTACATTGTGAGTGTTTAGACATGACTGCATTACACATATTTTTTCCCCTGATCACACACAGCTAACCCAGGGCTGCTTAATCTTGCTCAATCCTGATCCACCTTCCCTGGAAAATTACAGACAGGTGTGTTAGTGTAGTCAGAAATAAAACTGTTCAGAAAGGCAGCCTTCCAGGAACAAAACTGAGCACCCCTTGTCCAATATAAGGCAATATATATTGTTTTGTTGTCAGATTATACTATGTATCTTCTTGCTGTATTTGTCATTGTTCAGTACAGTTAATCTCTCTCTCTCTCTCTCTGTCTCTCTCTCCGAACATATCCCTCTCTCCATCTATCTTTTTCACTCCATCCATCCATCTATCTCTCTCTCTCCCTCCATTCATCCATTCATCTGTTTATCCATCCATCCAACCATCCATCTAATGTCCGGTATCTCTGAAAGTCCCATTGCTGTCAGAACATATTGCTCTACTTTGATGAAAGCTCTCAGTGGCCAGCTGTGTACAAACGTTCAGACAAGGTGAGACATAAACTGACTTTGTGTCTGTGTGTGTGAAAATACTGAGTGTACTGACACACTGCGCTTGCATGTGCGGGAACATCAAAAGTGGACAGTATTAGGATTAAAGGAGATATGTCAGCGGTGCCCTATGGATTAGTAGTCTGAATCCAGTCCAAATTGCATGGTGTCACTGTAAATTTGTGTATACAGCACATTTTCCTGCCTGTGGTGGGATCCGCATTGTGTGTATTTATGGAAAAAGTGCTTGTAGGAAGCCCCTGCATTTCCTCTAGACCAGATCTACTTTTGCAGTAGCATGTTTTGTAATGGCTGTTTGGGAGCATGTTTATTTATGGATTGTTTATTTGCTCTACAGGACTGCTACCAAAAAGAATCAGTTTTGAGGCCTGAAAACAACCAGGTCATCAACCTGACCACCAGCTACACCTGGTCTGGCTGTGTGGTAAGAAACAGAGTGCTTAAGACAAGGACTTGTTTGTGTGTGTGTATGGGAAGTGTGTCTATACATCTACCATTGGATGGGCAAAAAGGTAGTTAGACTTGTAGACAATTTAGAGACAATGTAGCTTTGTCAGTGCACAGAAATAAATTAAGCAATGAAAGCGCTAGTGTGTTTACACTTTCTGTCAAAAACAGAGTGCAAGTTGTACAGTAAGTGCTTTAACATTGGAAAACATTTACCATTTTAACATTAGACACAGCACCTTTAACAATGTTTATTGTTGTTTGTAACCACTCTCTGTTGGATCAATACTAAATAACATCTTTGGTAATGTCTGTATCAGGTTGAAACAGAGGGTAATGAAGACATGCTGAGTTGTGTAGGAGGTCGAAGTTTTCGTTCAGTCAGAGAGAGATGGTGGTACATCGCGCTCAGCAAGTGCGGGGTAAGTGCTAACACAATAAACTCTACCAGGTGCAATAAACCTTTAATAATGAAACCATAAGCCTAATGGACTGTTTGGACTATATGTGTGATAATGTTAATGGATGCTGTTCTTTACAGACCCACAAAATGCAATCGGTAGATTAGATTCCCCCACAAAAATGAAGTATACTACTTGGGACTCTGCTGGCCCACTTTATAATGTACAAAAGTGTACTTTTAAGGGTACTTTAAGTGTAACAGTAGTAAACTTTGAGTTTTGATTTGTTTTAATTTCTTTGAAGTTTTGATTTACTACTGACTTTGATTTTCTGAGAAGTAAATGATGCATATTTCTGATAGGTGCATCAAAAAGATTATACATAAAAATTAAAAGTATACTTTCTTATTTTTAAAAGAAGCATATAAATAGCACATAAGATAGACTTCTTTGTTGTAAGGATAATAAAAATCATAGCTGATTAGGTAAATACAGCACATCTAAATATCATATAAACATTTATATATTAAACAATACATAATATAATATATATAAACAATACTGGTTACGCTGATTATCAGTAAATTTCTGGTTCATATAGTACATTTAATTTATAATTTTGCAAATTACATCTTTGTGATGTTTGTCTACTTCCGTGGAAAATACACTGTACATTATACATTGGTGTAGAATTTAAAGGGGCTTAAATGGGGCTGGATTTAAAGGATTGTTTATATATGTAGGCAGGCTGATGGACACAATACTAAATTCTGTTGGACTGAAGTTAAGCATTGTCTCCTTGCATTGTCCCTAAGGAAGCCTCTCTGTGCCGGCTGCCAATTTCTCTTGTGTCTGCCATACACTTCCTTTCTCACTGCCAGGTCTTATATCTCTGAACTTCCAAGCTTCTGTTACAGGCTTTGATTGCTCACTTCTGCTTTTCGTGCTCGTTCACTTTGTATCTAACGTCCTTTTTCTGTAGCTTCAGACTCCATATCTTTGTCCTGCTCTTTCTCGCCTCTCCTTCTCTGGCCACATTGATTTTGTGATAGCACACGCTTTATGCTCCTCACCCTTTTGATGGAGAGAGGGAGAGAGAATGGGTTTTTCCTGCCAAGTGAAATCAAAGTGTTTCTCTTTTATTAAGCTGAGCCCAAATCCTCTCAACAGCTAGATACTCTGCCGCTTTGAAGTCTTTTATAGCATAAGATCTATTTGTGCACTCAGCGTTTGTACGGCTCTCTCCGGCTCCCCGCTTGCTCTTACGCTTGCTCGGTTTTGCACCTCCTGCTCCTGCCTCATCTAAACCCCAATCTCTTTCTTATGTTACACAGGGAGATGGGCTGCAGCTGGAATATGAAATGACGTTAACCAATGGACAGTCTTTTTGGACCCAGCATTTCTCTGCAGATGAATTTGGTGAGACAAAACTTTTTATGTGAGATTTATGTGAATGTCAGAATATATATAGGTGCTGGGTGTAAAAGATATATATATATCTTAACTTTCACACCCAGCACCTATTTTTATGGATACAATAACACACAAAACATTTTAGTAATGCCATTGTAGGAAATGGCTATTGCATTTAGCCACGATTTATTTCAGAGGGCAAAAGTATCTAATAATGGGGCTTAAGCGAGTAGCATTTGACTGATCATGTGAATTAACATGGCGGCTCCCATGAGGCAACCCCTTCTATGTAAAATAGCTGATTTTACTGATTATGCAAAGTAATTTACAGTGCATTTAAGCTTTGCATTATATCAGTTTGTGTTGGCCCTGGGCATAATTGTATACTGTAGCTTGAATGTGCAGTAAGTTGCTGTAATTTACACATACAGTGACTGAATGCTGTTTATTTTTTTTCTCTTCATTTGTTTTAGGTATCCTGGAGACTGACATCACATTCTTGGTCATATTTGCTACTGTGTTTCTTCTGTCTTGTTATTTTGCTTGTGAGTTTCCATCTCCAAAGAAACCCCTTAAATCCATTGATCTCAGTACATCATTTATAAGCCTTATTATTCAGAGATAAATTGAAGGATATTTTTAGCCATCTCCCCAGATAAACAAACGTTATGGTGGCTCTCTGTTTTTTCAGTCTATCTGCGTGTGGTTATCCATTTACCCTGAATCTCTCTCTCGCTGTAATTCTTTAAGATAATTTAAAAGGGAGACAGCTGCTCCACACAACCTATAAGATGTTCATGACTGCAGCTGGAGTCGAGGGTGAGAAAGACCACTCAACACAAACACACTTTTCTTTTGTGACACTGCCGATTGCAACGCGAGATGCATAACAATATATCTATTGTTATATCTCCTAACAATATCTCTTGTTAAACCTGTTCCCTTCTCTATCTCTTCTCTATCTCCTCCTTATCTCCTCCTCACATTCCGCTCCTGTCTCTGCCCTCTTGTTGCTGCTTCCACTGTGACTTATATCTTTTCTCTCATATCCCTGTCATCCATGCTTCTATTTGCTTCCTCTCAGTGTTGAGTCTGCTCTTCTTTTGCATTTACTGGGGCCTTTATGCCAGAGACGGAGTCGGGAATGGCAGTCTGAAGATATTAGGTGAGTAAAGCATTGCATGTAAAGGATAACATACAATCAGTCAGTTATTACATATAACATACAAAGCTTGTATCACCCTCAAGGGGAATTTCTTTTGTCTTAATGACTGGCTGACTGTAAATAAATACATACACTAATATATTATTAAATAGTTGAGTTGATATATACATCTTTGTCTGCTTAATGCAGTCCTTAAATTCTGCTGACCTGATTTTAGCGCTAACAGTTTTATATCATAACCTACTTGTGGTCACCTCTCTAACTCTCAATGGGGCATTCCTTCTCACCAGGGAAATTACTCTTTTCGGTGAGCTTCCTGGTTTTCCTGCTTATGCTGATTCTCTTGGGAAAAGGATTTACAGTTACCAGGTAGGAAGTCTTACTTGTTCCCTAATGTGGGTAATGACTTACAAGGCTAATGTGACCCAGCTGTCAGAACAATGAATCTGTCAGATACTGTGACATACTGGAGAGCTCATAGTCTAATTCCTGCGCATGTTCTGTTTGTCACACAGAGCAAGAATAAGCCACAGTGGCTCCGTCAAACTATCCATTTATATGACAGTGTACACCATCACCTACATCATTCTCTTCATATATGAAGCAGAGGTAAGACTAATGTCCTTTCCTTTATTGTTTCACAGACTGATAATTCATATAATGTACTGCATGCAGTACTTCATCAAATATGAATAAATACTCCTGATTACAAGAAACTGTGAAAGATTTTATTTGTCAGATAATAAACAATCATAAACCCCTTTTTAAGACAACAATAATTCAATAAAATGCAGTACTTTGGAATAAACAGTGAAAGTTTTGAAATATGTGGTGACAATCTACATATATTTATATATATTGTGTACAAGATCTTGAAGGTATCAAAATATGCTTTCAGTTTGCATTTCTGCATTTAGCAGATGCCTTAATCCAAAGCAACTTACAGTGCAGGGTTTACATGTAATTAATAAATGCATTTCCCAAGATTGGACCCATGACCTTAACGTTGCTAGCACCATGGGCAACCCATTGAGCTTCAGGAAAACTCATGAATTTCATTTTTATTTTAAAATACAGCAACCTCATTAAAGTATTGTAGAAATAACCACCACATATAAACAATTCAATACAAATTCAATACCAGAAATGTAGCCTCACAGGTCTTATTTCTTGATTACTTTAAACAGTCTCATTGTCGTCAAGCACTATATACTATACACGACTGCAGTGTGCCATGTTGCACCCCAGTACTACTCTATACATAATGTAAGGCTGTGAGATGGAGTTACCCAGTATGTTGTTCTGTTGTAATGTAACCCGACAGATAGACAGACAGATAAAGAGACAGAAACAGAGAATGACCCAGTTGTAGAGAGAGATATCTGCAGTATTACAGAAAAGCTCCTATTGAATCTTGTGTCAATGTCACCTTTTGCTCTAATGCAGCTTTAGATGTTTGGATTCCAGATATGCTATGACAGTTTCCACTTGTGCAGCCTAACAGATCTGTGCCATGGTTGAATTTAAGACCATCAATCATACAGGTGACATGCCAAGTGCAGATGATGTTGCTGTTCTGCTCTGTGTTTGTAGTTCTTTGATCCAGGAGAGGTGCTGTATGCTTATGACAGCCCTGCAGGGTATGGCCTAATGGGTCTGCAGCTTCTTGCGTATGTTTGGTTCTGCTACGCTGTGCTGGTGTCCCTCAAACATTACCCTGAAAAACAACCTTTCTACATTCCCTTCTTCACTGCATACACTCTGTGGTGAGTTTAGTCAATCTCATTTACATTATATTTACATTTATACAATACAATTGTATCCATACTGTAATGAAGGTAATTTTTTATCATTTTATATTTTTTCAAATGTTACTTACAGTGCATTCAAGGTCACTTTTTATCAGTGCACGCATAACCCAGAAATCAAAGAGTAGTTCATTAATTTACATATGAAAGAAAACTGACCGATTTCAATGCTACTGTCCATCTTTCCATGGTCGTCTGTGTTTCTCCAGCTTTTTTGTGTTCCCACTCTTAGGTTTTTCGCTGTGCCAGTCATGGCTCTAATTGCCAACTTTGGCATCTCTCGCTGGGCCAGGGAAAAGATTGTGAATGGCATCCAACTTGGCATCCATCTCTATGCTCATGTTGTCTTCCTGGTATGTTTGTTTATTGATTAGCTCATTTGTGACAATAACTTTCAAAAAACAACCCACCATGTTACTGACCCTGTCACTCCAGGCCATCACACGTCCATCAGCGGCCAATAAGAACTTTCCTTACCACGTACGGACATCTCAGATAGGCATCCTTCTCTCCAGTCCTAAGGGCATGGGAGCAGAAAGCTTCCCTCACCATGCCTATGGGAACAGCTCCTTCCTGGGAGACTCTCAGCCAAACTTCACAGAACTTTTCTCTATTCACTCAGTGAGTATTAGAATGTTATAAGAGAGTCATGGAAAAAAGGGCTAAACTGAGTTACAGTTCGTGAAGAAACCTAATTATGAATCCATTAAATTTAATGATCAGATAATCAGGCAAGGCAATAATAGAATCCTTTTATTTTATGTTTCCCTATTAAGGACCCTGTTAAGACGATAGATGAGACGGTGACCCGGAAGGTACTGGAAGTGCCAAGGAACAGTGAGCATAAGATCGTCACAACAACGGCAGACCTGTCATCTACTTTCTCCTCACTTCCTCCTCCCATACCACCACGTAGCTCCGCCCACTCCCCCCCTCCACCTCGATTGACATCCCACTTTACTGAATATTTTAGCATGCAGGGGGCCACAAGAATGGGTTCCAATGCCTAGATGAGGCTATAGAGAAACAGGCACGTGAAAAGGGACACAGACAGAATATCTACTTTTGAACATGTATAAGGTGGAAAAGGATTTAAATATTTCAATACGTTAGGTTAAGTCGTGCGTGAAAATGTGAAGCCATTTCAAAAGTAGCCAAAATATCATTGAATTTGTAAAGAGAAATGCAAGCTGCTTGAATGAAGTGAGAGATAGTGGATCGGAACCTGCTCACTCAACTCCTAAGAAATAAAAAGCAATAAATATTTCAGCAACAGGCCAGCGAGTCGTTGGAAAGGCAGAGATAATATACAGGCAGTGCAATAGAGTGACAGGAGACAGTGGCGAATCTGAAGTATAATTACTTAAAGCTTAATGTGAATAGGTTAGCAATGTGTACAGTAACAGTACAGTATGAACTCTTTACTTATTTTTAATGCTTTGTTCATTTCAAGTGGTGCCGTTAATATTTGAATTTACATGACATTTTAATGAAACTGAACCAAGTATTCATCCTCCTCAGCTCAGTGACATTTATGTTTTTGAGAATTTATTTACATATTTTGTCTGTAAAGTTGAGATCATTCAGGATTTATTTTTTTATTCACATTGAATATAGCTAGCTACTTTGTAAACATATTAAACTGCAAATTAACTGTGGATACCAGGCGGTACTTGTAAACCATGCATGTTTGTGCTTTGTCTACATTTCTGATATATTCAGTGTAATTTTGGATGTGCCTAGTTTTCAGAGATAGCAGTCAAGGTGAAGTTTGTCAATTTTGGTTAAACATGGTTAAATAGATTGATATACAGAATCAATCATTAATAAGCCATTTGTTGGTTGATACAAAAAGTGTAACACTGTAACCCTAAACCTTTGCTCTATTTGGCTCAACTGATGGTGTGTGTTTGGGATAAGACTCTTTGTTTGACCAATGGCAGACAGGAGGGGGTTAGGTTCAAGAACCTTATTAAAAATATAATTTTTGTCTTCATATTTGCAGTTTAGCTTGGTGCCACTAATGTTGCAGAAATTAAATGTTGCTTTTAATTTTCTGTACAGTACAGACTTATCCAGACAATATTTAACTCATGGTGGATAACCATGTGCTATTTTCATCCCAGTCTTTTCATATTGTCCACTTCATACAAGAATATTCAAGAATACTTCATAACAGAATATTTCTCAGATAAAATGGTCCCCACCTTAGAAGTCATACTTTCTTGCTACACAGTATACAAAAAGCTATATGCCTGAGTAGGAGGTCCACAAAGTATTCAGTATTTATGACACAATCAATACACAGATGACATACTGCATCCATTGAAATTCCAAAGTGTGCATCCAGTGGACACTGTCTCGTAAGGCCAGAATGCAATGCAGTACATATTCTGAGTATAGAAAATCTCATGCAGCACTTATGTGCACTTAGGTGCCCAATTTCTGATCATTTTGTTACTCATTTTAAACACGGTTTAATACTCAACCACATCTAGTTATCTTCACTAGATAAGGAGCAATGACCATTTTTTATTAGTGAGCAGAAAAGTCAAGTTTATGCATTCAGTTCGCTGTTGTTGTTGTAAGGTTTGTGTACTTAAATGAAAATATAACTACTTTTGCACACACACTTTTTATTAACTGCATAATGTACTTTATTGTTTCTGCACATTTCATTATCCTTGGTGACCCTTGCAAATACAACCATAATGCAATACAATGAATTGCCCACTTTTTAATAGGCAGATAATGGGGTTTTATCTGTAATAATGCCTATTAACACTATTGTATTTTTCCATAATTTGTTATAAATCACATATATATATACATACATACATATACAGACAATACATCTGCAATTAACATGCTTAAACTATAATTCTATGTCCTGTACATAATGGCACATTTATATCCAAATTTGTTTGTTTTTTTAAGAACCGTACTTTTAAACCATTGCATTTTTTTAACATGCTGAACTTTAGGTAACTGGAAACAACCAGGAAGCAGGTGACTTTAAAAGGCTTTGGCATGATTTTTTTAATCTCTTGAGTGATTGTGCATATATGGCAGAGAAGAGACAGCACACCACACACTTGGATGTACTATATTAGCACAGCACATTGGGGAGCACAGAGAGACAGTTAAGCACATTTCTGTTGCACTGTTCATACTGAATGGAATGCATTTAAAGTGTCAAATGACTTGGCAGTACATACTCTTGTTGCCAAATTAAAATGCTCTGTTTTACTACAATGGCTTATTTGTCTGTTTTATTTTGCTAATAAATTAGAAACCGCAAAAACAAATATATAAAGACATGTAAATGAGAATACATAAAGCCCTTCATTTATGATGATCTGGGACTGTGACTTGAAAGGCAGCAGACTGGAACTGCATATAAAATGTATAATAAAATGATAACATTTGTTAGAATTACACAAGTATATTTGAATGACTATCAATGGTGAAAGGGGCTCTTTGTAGCCAGATGCTGTAACAATGACACAGCATGTAGCAGTGAGGAAAAAAGAAAATAATTCTGGTTCTCATAATTGAAGAATCACCATAAATACACACAAACTTATTAACATAACAGTGATTTTAATAATTGATGATAGATGCTGGAATATACTGTACAATACATTTAAAGATTATAAGTCCTTTTTCTTATTGATCATTTGCGTTTTTTCTTCTCTGTATCCTTTCAGAAGTTGGTTTAGCAAGTTCAGTTCACTGACACGTTTAACAGGAAACAGGGGTGGGAAAGGGTTGCCCTTATACTCCAGGACAGCCATTTGTGCACGGTCTAGATTCTCTCTGTTAAGAATTCGGCCCATACATGTGTAGCCGCTTGTCTGATTTTCAAATCTTGGTGCCAGAACTTTAAAAAGTTTTGGGATCAAATCTTTTTCCTGAATGGGAGAGATGCAAGAACATAAAAACATTAGTTTTTTTTTTCTTAATGTGTGTTTAAAGTTAAAAAAATAAGACTGAAAAACCCACCGTGAGCCAGAAATCAGCCATTTTCATAGACTTTTCATTAGTATCTCCTTTTTTGGCATAATCAATCAACTGAAAAAGAAAACACAAATTAGATATTAGACAGCCAATAAACTGCATTTTGCTTCCTTTAGTATTGCCCAGAGGAAGCTGTTTGACAACCGATATCAACATAAACTAACACAAAATCAATTAAATTACACAAAATATTCTGTACAGAAGTTTACACACCCTTGCTTCCCATTATAGCATGTTGACTATTTTTTCAACAGCGGATTTGTTTTTTTATTAACAGTACAACTTTGTGTTATTACTGTTATTTTGTGTAAAGCTGCTTTGAAGCAATGTAACATTGTAAAAAAGCGCTATATAAATAAAATATTTTATATATTCTATTTTATATATTCTAATTTTTATATATTCTACAAAATTGTTAGACTTCAGTCTTGTGGACTAAAATCTGGGCAGTACAAACATAATTTGTGTAATAATTTTATATCAATAAAAATAATAATTTTTACTTAACCATTCAACTTGTTAGAAAAGTAAGAAAAAATACAAGCACAACCGTACAGTAATGGTAGGTTTAATTATTGAATCAGTTAGTCCGATCACTTACCTTTTCAGCGTAAAAGCGAACCTCATCCGCTCGTGCTCTAGTTGTCTCTATTCTCTCGTGTCTAACTAGACCGGTGAGGATATTTCGAAGCATGTTCATTCTGGACTCAGGTCCGAGACCCATCCGACGGGCCACACGGCCATGGGAAATAAACGCCCGCAAGCTGAGTCTCATTGCGAGAAGAGGTTAAACATCAATTTTGAATATGTTGCAGGATAAAATCAGACGCGCAGTACTGGGATCAGTATCTGCATCTGTCATCTACTGTACGAAAACAAGCGCAAGTACTTCATCTGGAATGTCATACAAGCAAGTGACAGATGGACTTTGCCTAAGATCAGCGGACATGGTAGTCCCACGATCTGAAGAGTCCGGACTGAAAAACAACAACTAAAGAGGTTCCGCATATTCTTTCTGTTTTTATATGTATACCAGTTTAAACCAATCAGATTGAACATGCTTAAATTCATGCTGGTAAGAATGTGTTTCTCCCTCTTCTCGGGTACACATTCAATGATGTAAACAAAAATTAAATATAGTAAAAGTTAAATATAAATCAATAAAAATCAAATGTAATTGAAGAAATGTGACCCCCCCACACACACTGATACTTACAGTTAGTTTAGTTTAGTTGATAGCCACCTTGCTAACATAACATAGCAAGTTGAGTACTGTAATTTAAGTGTTGGCCTAATTTTATATATTATATTATTATAATATTATTTCATATATTATATTCTATTATATTATTAAATAATCACCATCAAAAGTTAAACCAAGGTTTAAGGTTAATTAAGGTTTAATTAGAATGTTTAAAGAAAAGGAGAAAAAAAATTATTTGAAGACATTTAAAAAGGCATTTGAAAAAGCATGAATGTTGTAAGTAAGCTGAATGAAGTAATGAAGTAAGATGAATGTTTTAAAATGCCTTTTATTTTCACACACGTTTATCTGTCCAATACAAAAGACTATTGCTGGATAACAGAGTTGGAGGCTACATGTGACGTGGCTGAAGGTGTGTTTTTGGATCTGCTTTAGTATGAGTTAATGGTGTCATCGATCCATTGGCTGAAAATGCAGACCTTGGAGAAAAGGGAATGTGATCATTTAGGTGTTTCATGTCATTCAGATAATAAAAACAATAACGTTTTAAAGACGTTATTAAAATGTTGCTGTATTACCTTGGCATAGACACCAGGATGATTCTTCTCAGCACAACCATAACCCCAGGACACAATACCCTGCAGCTGGTTATTGCACACCACAGGGCCACCAGAATCACCCTAAGAGAAACAAAAACCTCATTATTGGTAGAGTTCCGTACAATTTGTGGCTCAATGGAATTTGCTGTCTGTGTTAAAAGTTTCATGACATCAAGTTCTGTGTCTGTCATCCTTCACCTGACAAGAGTCCTTTCCACCCTCCAGGTATCCAGCGCAGAACATGGATTTTGTGATCATTCCAGGGTAGGAGTTGTTACAGTCGCTGTCAGACAGGATAGGGATTTGCAGACACTGAAGCTTGTTGGAATCAGCAGCTTTTAAGAAATGAATTAAGTGGTATTAGAACTGAAGAGCTATGAAAGTGAGGCATCAATAAGAATAAATTTCATTTTGCTTGATGATGATGGCTCAGAGAAAATGACATCACCAGGCCTGTACTAACTGGAGCTCATGGTGTTTCCCCAGCCGGAGACTGTGCACATGGTGCCAGCGGGAGCACAAGATGTGGGCAGGGCCACAGGCTGCACATTGGCATTGAGAACAGCGGGCTTGCTAAGTTTGATCAGCATGATGTCATTATCGATGTTCCAGGAGTCATACTGGGGGTGACGAATGACACGTTCGGAGGAGATGAACTGCTCTGTGTTCTCAGTAATGCCAATGTTGTGCTCGCCCAAACGGACCTCAATGCGTCTAGAAGAGTCAAATGCAGAATTTATAAAATTATTGTTCTTAGCAATGAACCTGAATTTAACAAATTTGTAAAGGTCACTTACGACTTGTAGCAGTGAGCAGCAGACACAACCCAGTTGTCATTGATCAGAGAGCCTCCGCAGAAGTGGTAGCCAGCGTTCAGAGACACCTGCCAGGGCTGAGAATGGGGCTGGCACTCATATCCACCAACAATCTTGTCATCTTCCAGAGCAACTGCAAACAGAAAAAAAGAAAGATTGTCAGTATATTGACTAGTGTAAAAATCACAAAAGGAGTAAAGTTAAGAAGTAAAATTGTTTTGTGCTGATAGAATTTGCTACTCACAAGCAGCTCCAAGGAGCACCAGGAACACCAAAGACCTCATGACTGCTGATTGAACCTGTTCGATGATCTTCTTGCTTTTCACTTGAAGTATTTATCAGGCAAAAAACTGCCTATAGCGTATAGGTCCACGTCAAAGCAGTTTGCCAAAGACCAATCAACCATCAGTTTCAAAAGACTTACATAAATTCTAAGAAATGACCTGGTAATCTGTGTCCTTGAATTGGTACAATATTA